>PVJL010004615.1:0-125720 GCA_004026885.1 Lyroderma lyra
GATTTGATTCTTTTTTTATAGTTTCAATTTGTTAAAGTATTCCTTTTTCTCACAGATTTTCTTTCGGAGATCATTTAGCTGCATCTGAGTACTCTGCCAGCATTCTTTGAGTTCTCTGAGTGTCTTAAGAACTGCAGTCTTGAATTTTGTGTCATTGAGATTATATATTTCCAAGTCTCTTAGTTCATTTTCTGAGGATTAAAAAATTATTTTTCTGTGTGGCTTTGTACTCTAAGGTACTCATTGTATTTTGCGTGATTCTTTTCCTGGACATGAGGACTTTTTCCCTGGCAGTTATGAAGAGGTCTTTCTTTCATTTCCCTATTGGTGTTGATGCAGGATCTTATAATATTTCCTCTTGGTTATTCATTCTTCACACTCTGGGAGCCTTTCTGGAAGATGGGCCTCTCTTACCTGATCCAGTCACAGTGATCTCGTTATGCCTCCTCCCTGGGAAAATGTACGCAGTGGCACTCTATGCCTTGAGATCAGTGCAGGCAGAAGCTGCTGCTCCTGTGTTTCAAAGCTTCCCTGAGCCCCACTGCTGGCTTCTGTGAGGGCAGAATTTGTTGGGAAAGGTGCATGTTTATTTATGGTGGTTTGCAGTTTGCAGAGCAGGCACTGGGTGTAGTTACTGGGGGTAAATTTTGAGAGAGCATTAGTGGGAGCAGCCAGGCTCTGCATCTCTAGTTTCTGCCTGGTGATGTGTGCAGTATGGATTATAGCTGAGTTTGTCCTGAGGTTTCTTCCCTGGGTGCTGGCTGAGCTGTAACACAAGCCTGTACCTCAGAGGTGCCTGGGTGAGGCAGTCGTATGCAGTTGGCTCCACTTATCTCTTTTCTCCTGAGCCCCACCTTCACCCAGGATTGTGTTTTGTTCTAGTCAAAGTATGCATGGCTGCATGGTTGCTTGCTCTTAGTTTCAAGCTGCCCCGGGCTGCCCTGTGGCTGAGTTTAGAGCTGCTGTGCCTCTCTCCTCCCAGCTCCCAACTTCCAGTGTTCTGTGTTCTGGTTCCCTGTTCCCAGCATGCCAGTCCTTGGCTCTGAGCACTCCACTGGGGCCCTGTTTTCTCCAAGGGCAATTTAGCATACTTTTGTTTAAGCCCTGAACCATCCAGGGCATTGCATTCCAGTTGTGACCCTAGAATGCCTTGGCTCCAGGGCTTTAACTTATCCACAGCCATATTGGGATTTAGCTGTCTGTGCCCCTGTTTTTGTCATCTCTCAGCCTCTCACCTGCTGGCGATTGTTCTGTGCTTCAGCCTTTGTTTCCAGGCCCCCACTTCACTCCTTCTGTCAGCCCCAGGTGGCATTTTGTAGCGTAGTCTCCACACTGCTCCCTTCCTTTTTCTCTGGCTTGCCTCCCTTTCTCTGACCATTAGGTGTTTTCTGGAGCTGCATGGATCTCTTGACTTAGGCTGTGTCACTTAGGGAATCTCTTATTGGATTTTAGCTGTTCAATTTGTACTTTCCAGGAGAGGCTCCAAGTATCTCTTCTCATGCCGCCATTTTGATCCCCTATTGTATATTTATTTTATCATTTGTTCTCTAGGTTTCCAAGTATGATCCGCAAATATAAAGTGTTCCTTCCTTTTTTCAATTCTTAGTCATCTCTTTCTGTCTCTCTCTCTCTGTGTATGCTACCATATTCAGAATGCTAATATATCTATTCCTAATTTTAATTTTTTAAAAGTCAGGAATGGGTATTGACTTTTGTTGAAGACTTTCTCAAGATCTTTGGAGAGAATCATGGTTTTTTTTTTAGATCTATTAAAATGGTATATGAGCATATTTCTTAATATTGAAGCACTGTTATATTCTTGCATTTCTGGAATCAATCCATTTTAGCCTTGATATATTATTTTGTTAATATGGTATTGAATCCTGGCCACTAATATTTAATTTGAATTTATCATCACTTCATAGGTGATATTGTTCATTAATTTTTTGGTACTACATTTTATCAGGTTTTGTTATCAATATTATACCTGTTTATACAAAGAATCACAACATTTTCCTTTATTTTCAATGACCCCAGAAAAATATAGGGATTGTCGAGACTCTCTGTTCTTTGAGTTTTCATAGAATTTCCTCTGTGTGTTTGTGTTTGTGTGTGTGCATGTGGATGCATGTGCATTAATTAAGTGACAGTTTTCTATACTCCTACTATGGGAAATTATCTGTTTAAGCTTTCTATCTCTAGTGGAGTCAATCAATTTATTAGAACTGAGGCCTGCAGATTAATCTCATATGACTTAAAATTTCTTCTGTTTCAGTGATGTTCTGCTTTTTGTGTATTTGTGCTTTCTTGTATATGCCTACTTTTTGGATAAAGTTAACTTGTGGCTTGTCTATTTTGTTAATTTTTTAAAAACAAGATTTTGATTTATTGATGAGATCTAATGTTTTTGTTTTATTCTGTACCTCATTAATGTCTGTTCTTTTTGTTATTTTCTTTCTTGACATATCTTTTTTGCTTTGCTTTGTTTTAATTACTTTAGCATTTTAAGCTGAGAATTTATTTTTATTATTTTATTTTATAGATGAATACGTTTAAGTTAGTAAATTTTCCCCTTATCTCATTAAATGCATTGCATAGATTTTCCTATGAAGTGTTTTCATAATAATTTTTTAAACATTTTTGTGAAATTAGTTTGTATTTCCCCTTTATTCAAGAATTACTTAATAGAAAGTTTAAAATTTTCCAGGTAGAATGGACTTAAAATGATTTGTAGTTTTATTGTATTGCAATAAGAGAATATGTGTAATATTTCAGCTTTCTGAAACTCATCGATTCTATCTTTGTGACCTAATATGTGATTGATTTTTGTGAGTGTTCTATGTGCACTTGAGGCAAAGTGTAGTTTATATCGTGAGGGTGTATAATTTGATATACAGGTACACATTGGAGAAATTACAGATTTGGTTCCAGACCACCACAATAAAGTGAGTCACATGATATCCTTCTTTTTCCCTGCCATCTGAACTTTCAGCGAGTTGTAATCTTTTTACTGGTGGAGATTTTTACATTCAATTTGTAAAAACAAAACAAAACAAAATAAAAAATCAACACAGTATCTGTGAGGCACAATAAAATACAGCCCAACAAAATGAGATATGCCCATATATCTGTAAGAATGACCTTATTGATTATGTTATTTTGGTCTCCTATATCCTTACTTATTGTTTGTCCACTTGATCTGTTGTATAATAGAGATGGTATGTTAAATTCTCATTATTAATGTTTCTATTGATGTCTTCTTGTGTCTCCTGTGTTTTTGCTTTATAAAGATGGTTGCTATGTTATTTGATACACAGATATTTGTAGCTATTCTCTTTTCATTTTGAGTATGATGTTTTTTTTTTTTTTTGGTGGTTCCCTGGCTGGGAATCAAACCCAGGCCACAGTGTTGAGAGCACAGAAACCTAGCCACTACACCACCAGGGAACCACTTGAGTATGAATTTTAGCATTAAAAAGTGTCCTTTGTTTCATTTAATGCTGTTTTTATCCCATACTGATTCCTTTTGTCTCATAGATCTCTGCTCATTCCCTAATTTTTCTCTTTTCTTCACTTCCCTTTGTCCACTCAGTCTCCAAAAGGTGTCTCTATGTTATGTTTGCCTTCATCTCTCCTAGAAGCATTACCTTTTGAAGTCTGCCTTTTGAAGACTGCTTAGAATGCCCTTCCCTAAGTGCTCTCTGATTGACCCTGACCATTTTTCAGTAATTTTACACTTTGTGTAGACCAGTGGTTCTCAACCTTCCTAATGCCGTGACCCTTTAATACAGTTCCTCCTGATGTGGTGACCCCCACAAAATTACCTTCGTTGCTACTGCATAACTGTAATGTTGCTACTGTCATGAATCGTAATGTAAATATCTGATAATGTGTTTTCCGATGGTTTTAGGTGACCCCTGTGAAAGGGTCATTCGACCCCCAAAGGGGTCACGACGCACAGGTTGAAAACTGCTGGTGTATACTTTGTTTTTCTGTTGCTGGTTTCAGATTCATCTTATGCCTCTAACCCCCTCTTTTCTCATGAATGTTCTTTTTCCAGCATTGCTCTTACTCCCTACAAAGGTTTGTGGAGGAAGAATATGAGTGAGATCTCACTGGGGTTTGGTGTTTATTTTCCTACTGACAACTAACTTGGAGTTTGGGTGTTTTCTGCTATGTGGAGGGTATGGCTTTGTGTACTTTTATGTTTTTCCGGTGTTTTTTTATTGTTTTGTGGAAGATGTATAGGCGGGTTAGATTTACATGGTCACTGTTACTTTTACGTAAGTGCTTCTCATATGATTAAAAATGCTTTTCAAATATTTTAATGGCTATATGATATTGTGATAGATAAAAGAACCAAAATTGATCAGATCATTTTCTTATTGAGCATTTAACTTGTTTCCTTTTTTGTGATGACATATTTATAGAGCAGTGAATCCCAATATATTCTTTGAGTAAATTTTCCAAAGTTGAATTATTCCCTCAAGGTTATAAATATAATTAATAATTTTGATATAAATTGAACTGAAGGAAAAACCAATAGGCCATAGGTGGATTTATTTTAAGGTGCTCAGTAGTGTAACTTCCACCCCATTTTCAGGTTGCACCTCTCTTTCCGGCATATGCAGCATAAACCAGTTCTGAAATAGCTAGAAGGCACCACTTGGCTATTTCTGGTACTTAAGACCAGCCACTCTGCTGATTGATAGAACCACGTGCCATTGCTAGTTATGTAATATTTAGAGATCTCCCATTGCCATAGTTTATAACATTTATTATTCTATGGATGGATTATCTTTTGTCCGTTTGTGACACACTTTTCTTACATGCAGCAGCAACAAAAGAACAAGTGACCTTTCTTTCAGCTATCCTTTAGTCTGACATCTCTGGGTTTTATAACTGAAGAAGGGTATGAGTAAGACCCTAAATTACAGCTGTCAAAAATGTTGCTTGTTTGTCTTTCTTTACCTGACTTATTTCACTGAGCATAATGTCCTCCAGGTTCATTCATGTTCTCACACATGGCACAATTTAAAAACCATTCATCCATTGGCAGACATTTAGTTTGTTTCCATGTCTTGGATATGGTAAATAATGCCCAGTGAACAAGGATGTGCAGATACCACTTTGATCTTAAGTGTTTTCACCAAAAAAAAAAATGTATCTATGTAAGGGAATGTTATTGTGCTAATATGTTAATTAGTTGATTGTGACAGTCATTTCACAATTTATACATATACCATAACAACACATTTTACATCTTAATATGTGTCAAGTATATCTAAATAAAGTACTAAAATGTTCCCAAAATAAAAAAGAATGAAAAAAAAAACTGTTACTTGGTAAAACTGATCAATCCTCACGTTAGTGATTACTGCCTCCCTGACGTGTGTCAGAACCTGATGGGTTAATTTCTGCATACTCTTTCTGCTAGTCACTTCTCTTTCTTCCTCTAATTTTATCACTTTTATCAACTGCAGGCAATCAAAGCTGATAATATTAGTTATGCAACCAGAGTTTTCGCAGTAATATCATATTACGAACATTTTCTTGAGGACTTTGGGCAGTCTGACTCATGTGTTTTAGATGCGCCACTGCACCTTTCTTGCTATTGTGGCTTTTATGTATTTATTTTTGCCTCTAAATTTAAGGAAAAGACCATTGTTCCCTCATTTGGAGTGGTGGATAGAACTTTGGCAGATATTTCCATGATTATTTTTACTCCCATTCATATTGTTTATCACATTACATGAAAGGAAACCAGCTGCACCCTAGAATCATCTTTGAGAAGTTATTTAAAAAAAGCAAAACGAATTCTCAGGCTTTATCCTAGAACCAGTGAATCAATCTCTTGTCCTGGGATCCAGGGATCTGCATTTTAACAAGCTCCCCAAATGACCCTGATGCATTTGGCAACTGACTATATATGCTCATTTTGGGGATGCAGAGTTTTAGTGCATGCTCTCCATCAAGTTATGACACTAGCACATCTCTCAAGTGGTCATTTCTCTGCCAATTTCTAGTACTTGTCACCCTTGCAGATATATCCATTGCATGCTCCAAGGTGCATTCAGCACTTCATTTGTTAGTATGTTCAGAAAATCATTCCCTCATTAAGAGCCTATAAAAATTCATGTTTTTTAATGAATTGTTTGGTGGTCATTTTTTTTTTTTAACATTTTAACTCTACTATTCATTTGAAATTGAATATGTTGTTTGGTTGTGAAATAAGGATCTAACTTAATTTTTTCCCCGAATAGTTAACTTTCTAAGCTCCATTTATTGAACTTGTTTTCCACTAATTTATGATGCTGTTTTTATTGTATATTAAGTTCTTATATTTAACACGATCACCTTTTCCTGAGCTTTTCGTTTTTAAAGTTTAGAAATACTTAATAATCTTCCAGAAAACGTAAGTTTATTGGAATTTTGATTTGAATTGCATTAAGTCTATAACTTAATTGAAATCAAGTAGACTAAAAATTTTCAATATTTAGTATTTATATCTAGAATTACTATTTTTCATTTATGCAGGTTTTCTTTTTATGTTTTATACTTTTCTTAAGTCATAAATAAATAAATAAATAAATAAATAAATAAATAAATAAATATGGATATTTTTCCTAGGTTTGATTATAAAAGTAACACACACAAAGAAAGTGTCGTTGTTGTTTTTTTTCAGGTTTTTTTTCCTATTAACGTTTTGAACTGATTATTGCTAGTATGTAGGATGTTCATGGTTTTGTATCTTTATTTTCTGACCATGGATTTTAGTAAGCTTTCTTGTAAATTTTAACAAATTTTAAATTGTTTATCTTGAGTTTTTCAGGTAGATAGTTATGTCATAGGTAAATAATAGTTACTCTATCTCCTCTCTAACAGGAACTTGACATTTCTGTTTGTTTAATTACATTAACTTTTTCATTTCTGTTTCTTGTGTAATTCCATTAGACCACCCAGTGATTCAACCCCCTTAACCATTCATTAAATTCACCTGGGAGTTTAAAAAACAATCAAGACTCACCTCCAGAGATTCTGATTTAATTTATGTAGGGTAGAGCCTGGGTTTTGTCATTTTTAAAAGCTTCTCAGATTTTTCTAGGAGCTAGATTTGAGAATCATTGTTCCAGACACTTTGACTCAATGATAAGTACAAGAGATGAAAGCAGGGTTTCTTCTGGCTTCTGGTCTTAAGCTTCTAGTGTTTCACCATTAATTGTGATTATCAACTGATCACTTGAGACAGATTCAGGGGTGCTGGTGTCAGTTCATACTGGCTCATAAGACCTGATTGTGCACACACTTTCCCAACTTCAAGTTCATTGACATCATGTTGATAGCTTGGAATTGGCCCGATACCAGAGCTATTGGCAAATAGTAAAAATCAAGGTTTTTTTCCTCCCCCAGCCAACATAATCATTAATCTCTTACTGACATGCCACTATAGGTCTTTATTGGGTTAAAGAAATATCTTTCTGTTACTAGGCTAAGAATGATCTTTATATCTTCGTTGCCATTTGAATTTCACTGCAGTCACCTTTAATCATATTGACAATTTCCGCCAGCAGAGTTATAAAACCTTTCTCACAGTAAATGTTTTTTTAGTGAGATGCCTGTATTTTGATTCTTGACTATTTTCTTCTTTTGAAACTACATTAACTTTTCCTAGACCTAATAACATTTCAGTTTGTTTTATCTATTGTGTTATAGACAAGCAGGAGTCAGATTTGAGTTTGGAGGATATCAGTGTGAGTTCTTGCCCCAAATTTTCAGGTCCAAATGGGTAAAAAAAGGAAAAAAATACCCCAGTAATCACTACTGCGGTGAACCACAGGTTCAGAAGGTATTGTGTTTGGGTGGAAAAGAACAATCACAAACCTAGAGCATTAGTTCCCAAGTGGTGGTATGCATACCCCCGTGGGTACATGCTGGACCATTGAGGAGTATATGCAAAAAATAATTAGTAATGGCAAAAAAACAATTAAAGGAAAAGAATGCAAAACATTAGTTATGGAGCAATAATAGTTAAATTTGAATTATCATTAATGGAGACCCTTCAAAATTAGGTCATATTAGCGAATGATGATTGGTGGATGGCTATGAACCCTTCCCATAAACTTCTCTTCTACCAATAATTACACACAGTTTCAGAACAATCCATTTGCAATATTCACTATTAAATGTAATGCTAGTTGTATATTTTTTGTAGATGCTCTTTATCAAGCTGAGAACGTTTCCCTCCATTCCTGGTTTACTGAGGATTATTACCATGAATGTTAATAGATTTGTCAAATGCTTTTTTTGCATCTATTGATATGATCATTTTTTACCTTATTGATATTATGGACAACATTAATTAGTTTTTGAAAATTTAATCAGCCCTGCAGTAAATCCCATTTGGTCAAGGGATTTATACAATGTTGTAATCTACTTGCTCATATTTTGGTCTGGATTTTTGTGTTTATGTTCATGAGAAGTAGCCCTTCTGTGTTTTTCCTTTATTGTAATGTATTTGTGTAGTTTTAGTATTAGAGTAATGCTGGCTTCATAGAATGATTTAGGAAATATTTCCCTTGCTTCTGTTTTCTGGAAGACACTTTAGAGAATGGTTTAATTTCTTCCTTAAGGTTTGGGAAGATTTATCAGTGAACAAATCTGTGTCTGGTGATTTCTGTTTGGGCAGGTTAATTATTGATTGAATGTTTTTAATAGATACCAACCTATTTAGATAGTCTATTTTTTTATTTGTATGAATTTTGGTAGATTGTGTCTTTGGAGAAATTGGTTCATTTTATCAAGGTTATCAAATTTATAGGCATAGAACTCTTCATAATAATCCCTTTATTTTCCTTTCAGTGTCCAATAGTGATTGTCCCTCTTTCATTTCTAATATTAGTACATTTTTTCTTCGCTTTTTCTTTCTTGACTTGGCTAGAAGTTTATCAGTTTTATTGAACTTTTCAAAGAACCATCTTTTAGTTTTGCTTTTTTTTTCTTCTATTGGTTTCCTGTTTCCAATTTCATGGATTTCTGCTCTAATTATTTTTCTTTCTTTACTTCTGCTTTCTTTAGGTTTAATTTGTTCTTTTTGTAGTTTCACTAGGTAGAAGTTTAGAGTATTAATTTTAGCTCCTCCTACATATCAGGGGTGCCAAATATATATATACACATTTTAAGAGATGCTGTCTACATATTACTTTTCAAAGTTGAATTGAATTACGGTAGCAATGTGTAGTATGATGTTAGCTCAAAAAATGGCATTAGTCAAATGAATGCTAGCATCATGACAGGCAGAAAAGTCAAAGCAAATGGTGGAAGCATGGCTGTCATTCAAGGAGCACAAGACTGTTTTGAAGTGGTATTTGAAATTCGAGAATGTTATTTGAGTTTCCCCTATGTTCTCCTAACTTAACACCCTTTGACTGGAACCTTAAAAGATGTGGTGTACCATAGAAATCTGGCTACTGTGGCAGTACTTTGGGAAGAAATTAAAATGGCATGTGCAGCAATACAAGTGGACACTTTGGTCAAGCAGTAGTAATCAGAAGTGTCTGGACACTGATGGTAACCACTTTGAGCAGCTCTTGTAATTGCGGAAGTCAAATGTGACTGGTATTGATCTTTTGTTATTGGTATATATTGAGTATTACAATTTTAACACAGATTTTTCCCTTCTTAAAATATGTATAAAAATTTTTGACACCCTCTGTATTTCCCTCTAAGCACTGCTTTTGCTGCACCCCATGAAATGTTATGTTTTATTTTTATTTTCCTTTAGTTTGAAATATTTTTAAATTTCTCTTGAGACTAGTTTTGTTAACTCACGTTATTTAGAAGTGTGTTGTTTAATTTTTAAGTATTTTGGCACACATTTCAGATATCTTACTGTTACTGCTTTCTAATTTAATTATATTGTAATCTGTAAGCAGATTTTGCATAATTTATTTTCTTTAAGTTTGTTAACGTGTGTTTTATGACCCAGAATCTATCTTGGTGGATGTTTCATATGGACTTGAGATGAATGTGTAAACTGCTGGGATGGATGAATGTCAATTAGCTCCACTTTATTGATGGTCCTATTAGGTTCATTTATATCCTTTCTGATTTTCTGCCTGTTGGATCTGTCAGTTACTGATAGAGGGGTATTGAAATCTCCAGCACTAATAGTGGATTCATGTCCTTGCAGTTCTATCAGTTTTTGCCTTATATATTTTTATTCTTTGTTGTTGGATAAACACCTGTTAAGGATTGCTGTGTCTTCTTGAAGAATTAATTCTTTTATGTAGTATCCCCCTTTGTCTCTGAGCATTTTTTCTTGTTCTGAAGTCTGCTTTGTTTGAAATAAGTAGTTACTCCAGCTTTGTTTTAATTAATATTAGCATGGTATATCTTTATTTATTCCTTTATTTTTAATCTATATGTGTCTTTATATTTAAAGTGGGTTTCTTGTAGACTGTATACAATTGAGTCATGTTTTTAAATACACTTGGACAGTCTATATCTTTTAATTGGTATGTTTATACCACTGGCATTTTAAGTGATTATTGATATAGTTGGATTAATATCTGTCATCTTTTACTGTTTTTATTCATGGTTCTTGTTCTTTACTTCTCTTTTTCTCTTTTACTTTTTTTCTACCTTCTCTGGGTTTAATTTAGTATTTTCTATGATTCCATTTTTTAGTATTAGCATATCAATTATACTTGTTAAACTTGTTTTAGTTGTTGCTCTTACATTTGTAACATACATTTAGAACTTATCCATGTCCTCTTTCATATAACACTGTACAATTACCCAAATAGTGTTGTTTTGTAACAGAGTATTCCTAATTCTTCTCCTTAACAGTGGTTCTCAACCTTCCTAATGCCTCAATCCTTTAATACAGCTCCTCGTGTTGTGGTGACCCCCATAAAATTATTTGTGTTGCTACTTCATAACTGTAATTTTGCTATTGTTATGAATCATAATGTAAATATCTGATATGTGTTTTCCAATGATCTTAGGCGACCCCTGTGAAAGAGTCGTTTGACCCCCGAAGGGGTCGCAACCCACAGGTTGAGAACCGCTGCCTTATAATATCATCATTCATTTCCCTTATCCATAAACTATAATCATGTGAATGCATTGTTGCTATCATTTTGAACTTTTATCTGTTAGATTAATTCAGATTAAGAGAAATAGAAGATTTTATTTACCATCACTCATTCCTCTTCTCATACTCTTCTTTTCTTTATGTAGATCTGAGTTATTGACCTATATAGCTCTATAAAGAAGTTTCTTTAACTTTTGAAAGGCAGGTCTACTGATGACAAATTTCCTCAATGTTTATTTATCTGAGAAAGTATTTCTCTTTCACTTTTCAAAGATAATTTCACTGGGTATAGAATTCAGGCTAGTCTTCTTTTAACACTTTGAATATTTCACTCCATTCTCTTCTTGCTTGTGTGGTTTCTAAAAAGAAGTGTGATGTAATTTTTATTCTTGCTCCTCCTTTAGTAAAGTGTATTTTTTTTTTCTTTTGGCTTCTACCAAGATTTTTTCTTTGTCTTTGGTTTTTACTTTGAATATGATATGCCTAGGTATCAAAAAAAAATTTTTTTTTTTTTGGTGTGCATCTTGCTTGGTGTTTTCTGAGTTTCCTAGATCTATAGTTTGGTGTTTATCATTAGTTTTGAGAAATTCTCACTCATTAATTCTTCAGGTATTTCTTCTGTTCCCTTTTCTCTTTCTTTTTGCCTTCTGGTGGTCCCATCACATGTACAAGTTATTTTCCCACAGTTCTTGTATATTCTGTTCTGTCTTTTTCATTCTTTTTTCTCTTTGGATTTCAGTTTTGGAAGTTTCTATTACCATTTCTTCAAACTTACTATTTTCTCTGCTGTGTCTAGTCCATTGATGAGTACATCAAAAGAATTCTTCATTTCTATTATGGTATTTTTGATTCTAGAATTTCCTTTTGTTTCTTATAGCTTCTGTTTCTCTGCTCACACTATCCATCTGTCTCCTCTTTTATGTTGTCCATGTTATCCATTACAGTCCCTAGCATATTAATCATAGTTGTTTTAAATTTCCAGTCTGATAATTCCAACATCTCTACCATATGTAATTCTGGTTCTGATCTTGCTGTGTCTTCTTAAACTGTATTTTTTGGTTTTTAGTATCTCTACTAATTAGTAATACTAATTTGTATTGCAGGCTAGACAGGATATGATAGGTAAAAGGAACTGAGGTGAACAGACCTTTAGTGTAAGGTTTTGTTTATCTAGCTAGGGTTTAGCCTGTGTTTATTGTTTGCTGTATTTGTAGGTGTCAGAGGCTAAACTTACCTCTGGTGTCCTTATTTTTATTTCTCATTTTATCTGATTTTCCCTAGAGACTTCTCAAATATTGTCTTATAAGCATAGTTATTTTAGTCATATTTCCCTGTTATTATGCAGGAGGTCTGTTGATGTGGTGGTGAGGTGAGAGGAGAGGGGTAGCATTTTACAGTCCTATATAATTCTGTGATAGTCTTTTAGTGAACCTATGTCCCTGGCCTGTGGCCTTCACAAGAGCTTGTCAATTTTGTTCATTTTCCACTTAGAAGAGAAAGGAAGGCAAACTCTCCTGCAGTTGGGAATTGCCCTTTTCTTATGTCAGTTAAGCTCTGGTAAAATACCAGTACATTAGGGACTGGTAAAATAGATTCTCTTGAGGACCGACTTTGTTAAGAAGAATGAAATGCTCTGTGCATGTTTTTAAAAAGGCTACTTTTTCTCTCTTCTTCTCAGAAGCATGGATACATGAGGGCATTTTTCTCAAATCTTCACTATGAAAACCTGAATGGGCTCTTGGAGGGAAAACTCACAAAAGTGTGTAGTCCTCTGTAGGACTCGGCCCCCATAGAATTTTTCACTGTGAAACATGTCCACATTGAACCTCTAGCAATTGTCAGTTACATATTAGATTTTTCTAACCCTGTACTCGTTCCCAAGTAGTTTTCTACTTCTGGGCCTATACTCTAGTAAGTTCTAATTCTCTGTATCTGCCTGTTTATCTCTTCAGTTTTGGGGACAATAGTTTGCCCTATATGTGACCTCAGTCTTCTGATTGATCTAAGAGGAACTTATTTTCTGTTTGGAAAAATTCCCTTTTTTTCTTGTTGTGTAACTGGAAGAAATGATTTCCAAGCTCTTTGCACAAAGGAATTTTTGAGACATCAAAGACATATTTTGTTATAAAATTTTAATCTCTTCAAAATTAGTTAGCATAACTGTTTTAAATAATGCACTTTATATTTCTTTCAAGAGGTACAAAATAAAATCTTTTGAAACATTAACTTTTTTCCTTATTTTGTTTTCTTATATAGATCCTAAATGCCCAGGAGATATTGATTTTCATAATAGTGACTGGGACATTAAGACAATCACCAGCTCCTTGAAATTCTACCTCAGGTATGCTCGATATGATTTGGGACTTTGCTTTTCATAGTTGATGAAATTTGTCGATCTGGAGATTGGAGTTTGATATGGTCCCTATTTCGGGAGATTGCATTGGAATGTTAAAGAAAAAAGATTGAAAAGGATTTCTGTCAAAGAAGAATGCATATTAGAGAACCTTTTTTAATCTGGGAATTTAAGTAAAGAATGCATCAGAAACATAGAATTATTACTGAAAATTAGCTTTTTTTTTGGGGGGGGTGAAGATTATTTTAAAAATTATGCCCTTAATATAATTGAAGTTTTGCCATTGTGCACATATAGTGATGTCACAGTGGGCTCACTAGTAAAATCAGGAGTTGTGACAGTTCAAGGTTGTTATCATGTTTTGGTGGATAATAACCATTTTGAAATATTAAATTGCATTGCGCAAATATAATGTGTGCATTTGTGCGTGTGTGTGTGTCTGATGTTTTATATTTCTTGCTTTAATCGATATAATGGGGGGAAATAAGAAAACACAACCATAAAAATGTTGGAACTAAATGAACTGGCAGCATTAAAATAGAAAAAAAATTAGCAGCAAAATTTGGGGATGCACAATGATGATGAATATATCATTCAGTTTATTGGCATAAATTTATATTATGTAAAATATTCATTACATACATACTTTTTAGACTCATTCATTTCTTACTACTCTTTATGCTCCTTAGTATACACCATATGTTATGTGCTGAAATGTCTTCTTTTCAATTATTGTACTTTTTTAGGCATTAGTGTAGATACGTACTCGTGAACTCTGGGAACTTTCATTAATCCAAAATAGATTGGGTCCCAGATATTACTATTCAATGACCATCTGCTGTAGCATCATCCTAGAACTTTACATAAACATGAATGCTCTTTCCAGGAGTATTTCTCTGGAATAAGCATCTGCCAAATAAGAAAAGTACTGTTGTTGGAGAGTTTAATTCCGTGCTAGGCAGTGTACTGTTAATAGTTGCGTGCATTGACAGTATCATTGTTTTTTTTTTCTCCCAATAACCCTGTAAGGTAGGTGATACTATGCTCATTTTACATATGAGGAAATGGAAGTGCAGCACCCCCCACTTAAGTAATATTCATGGTCACAGCTCATATTATTTGGAAATAAATATCTGTGACTTGTAAGTCTACTTGTATTAGAGCATCTTCTTCCCATATTCCTTATCCCCAGGGCTCATGGTCTTTGTAAATATGCTTGGGTAATTAATTTAGTAAAGACAGAAAGCAATCTGCTGTGCATACTTTTAGGACTGATGATGATGAGAATAGTGAAAGTAAATGATTCTGTCTCTAGTCTCCTTCAAAGGAGTTGATTTTTTCAAAGATTTATGTAGCTTAAGTTTCTTCTCACATTACATCTTTCCAAGATCATCCATAAAAAACTGTGTCTATTTTGAAAGATAGGAAGATTGAACCTGAAAGTGCTAGTGGACAGCAGCCCCAATAAGAAGTATTAGTCCTTAAGACTCTTATCTGTGGGTCTTAATATGTACTAGCCAGTCAATACTCTTTAGCTTTCTCAAAGATACCAGTATTTTTAGAGTGGGCCTTCATCTGTTTTCTAGATTCCTAATTCACCCCTTATCACCAGAATTTCCAGAAAAGGATTCTAAAAATCATCCCTTCTCTGTCCTATATCTTTAATGTCTGTCATTCAACTGACTCTTTCTTTTCAGCATTCAAACATGCTCCAGTAATGCACTTCTCCTTGACCCTGTGCCTTCTTTCATTCATTCTATCCACCATTAACTAAATCATTCAGTAAACATTTCCTGAGTGCCTCAAGTCTAGCATAGTGCTAGGCAGTAGGCATACAGCTGTGACTGACTTTTAAAAGGTTATAGTCACTGCCTTTAAAAAGTTTATAGACCAATGAAGGAGGCAGACAACATATAAATAATTATACAAGTATAATAAACTATAATTAATGCTCTGAAGGAAAGGTACAAGATGCTGTGAAGGCAAATAATAGGAATTCCTGACTTACTCTGGTTGTTTGTTTGAACTGAGGTTTGAATTATGACTTGGAGTAAACTGGGGGAAGGCTATTCCAGATAGAACTGAACATTCAAAGACCTGAAGCAAGAGGAAGACCCTCTTCAAGAAACTACATGTACTAGTATAGGTGGAATATTGAGTTTAGATAGAGAGAAAGGGAAACATATGTAGGGACCAGATTATGCAAGGCCTTATAGGACATTGTAATAATTAGGATCTGGATTTATCTTAAAAAGAATGGGAATATATTGAAAGATTTTAAGCAGGAGGTTACATGATGAAATTTTTATTTTGAAAAAAAATAGAGATCTGATTAGAGAGAGGCAAAATAGGTAGAAGTGGAAACCAAAGAGCTGTGGCCCAGAAATGTGATGGTACTTCTTAGACCAGGGAGTAGCATGGAGATCAGTAGAAATAAGCATATTCAAGAGATTTAGGGAGTAAAATTGAATATGAGGAAGGGGGAGAGGAGATAAAAGCATGAGTTCCACATTTCTGACCCATATAACCAAGTGATGGTGATGCATTTACTGATTTGGGGAACATGAGAAAAATATAGATTTGAGGGAGATGACAAGTTAAGTTTTGTGTATGTCAAATTTGGATATCTTTGAAGAATTCACCAGATGTTAAGCAGACTGTTGGATATGTGGGAAATATATAGGAATAAAACTCATTGAAAAGTTTTTACTTGAGCTAAAAAATTGAGAATCACTCACAAAGTGGATGATAACTGGAGGCAGAAGCTTAGATGAAATTTCCTTATGAAAGAGATACTTCACCCCCTTTCCAACTAAACTTCAGTATATGAAGTAACATACCCTCTCTGTCATTATTTAACCTCCTAGTTTATTCTTTAACCCATTGCACTCCAGCTCCCACCCTCTGCTCCACTGAAAGCCGCTCTTGGCAAGGTCATCAGTGACTCTCTCAATGCTAATCACAGTGGACAATCATCAGTTTACCTTACTTGACCTCTTTGTAGCATTTCCAGCTGTTAAAAAGCCCTTTTGAAACTTTCTCCTCTTAGATTCTGTTATGTCACTTGCTTTTGAATTTTCTCCCACCTCTTTGACCATTGTTAGAAATCAAATGGACTTTCTACCTATTGTTTCCCTGGGCTCTTCTCCCTTTTTGTTACACTGGAGGGTTGGGAAATTTTAATATCCACAAGGGCCAAGACATGAAAATGAGTATGAAAGAGACTACTTTTACATTAAACATATTGCACATGGAACCTTTATTTGCATAGCAATCCCTTTGTTTATATATAAACAGCAATATTCTTTTCCTCCGCAAAAAAATCACATGGGCCTGATACAGCCAGATCTTTTAGTTTTTCCATAGAGGCAGAAAATATGAATTGTTACGTGAAATATCTCAGTTTTTCCATGTTCTGGTGACTGATTCAATCCCATTTCTCATTTATATGCTATTGCGGGCAAATAAGAAATTTTGGAAGGCCTCAAATAGGTGTTGCCTGCAAATTTGCCATCTCTGGTCAGTGGTACCTCTTCTCCAGGTTTATCCACCCTCCTAGGTTCAGGATTTCCATATCTACTTCTCGATTCTTCTTTACATCTCCCTTTGTCTATCCCCTCTGACTTATCATCTCCTTTTCCCTCTGAATCAGTTTCTGTTCTATCTAATCACCCAAACCAGGTTACTCTCTCTCACCAACATACCCAATCATTGGAAGAGTTCTGTCTTTAATGTCTTTCAAATAAGTCTCCTCACCTTTTATTTATATCTCTAATGCCACTATTTTTATTTAGGTCTTTTTATCTCTCACCTGAGTTATTACAGTAATAACAGGGGCAAGCAGTATAGTGTAGTGGTTAAGAGAATGGACTGAAGACACACTGCCTAGTTTTGCACTTATTAGCTATGGGGTCTTGAATGAATTATTTAACTTCTCTGAACTGCAGTTTCCTCATCTATAAAATGGAGATAATAACAATATATACTTTCTCAGGTTATCATGAGGATCAAATGAGTAAATATATGTAAATCACTTAGAACAGTGAAGAGTTTGCTATTATTATTATTAGTGGATTATTTCATTCCTCTGGGCTACCCACTACCTACCTTTATTTTATTATCACACTTGTCCCACTGCATTGCAGATTTTCTATATGGCACACTTCTCAACTAGACTGTTAGCTCCTTGGAGGTTTGGACTATGTCACATTTATCTCTAGATCCCCAATACTTGGCACAATGCCAGACACAAATAGGTGTTCAGTCAATATATATGTTTTACTAAATAAACCTGTTTGGATCTCAATTTCCTCCTCTATTAAATGGGGATTTGGATAACCTCTACACTTCACAGGATCTCTGGAAGGATCAAATGGGACGATAGATGTGAAAGCACTTTAGAAACTCAGAAACTATCAAACTGTAAGGACTTCATAGTACATTTGGTGTGGGTATACTTGGAATTTTGCAGGATTGGTTTGTACCTCTTTCTTTGCGGGAATGAATTGGAGACCTCGATCTAGGTCTCAGCCCATACTTATACAGGTCTTCTGTTGAATTACTTGCAAAAAGGATTCCTCTAACAAAGTTGCTGGTGAAGAGAGAAATGTATATAGTCACACTAAATTGTGGGGCTCAGAAACTTTAGCTTTGCTCCCACAGAACTAAGAATCTGAGGCCTGACTACTCCCTTCCCAAAGGAACTTACAATCTTCATTAATTTCAGGAATCTTTCTGAACCTGTCATGACCTATAAACTACACAAAGAGCTGGTCTCTGCTGCCAGTAAGTATTTATGTTACTAGTTAATTATGTTGTCCTGGCTTTTTCACAATGTTTATAGCAATAAGCCTAGAAAACTGCCTGATGGAAAGTAATTGAGGGGGAAAAACAAAAACTTACACAAATTTTATCCACTACCAAATGAGAGTATTCTTGTTTGCTGGCTAACTCAAGTGTTGTATTGTTTTTCATAAATCAGTGTTGAGTGTGTTGGAGAAAACTGGCTAATGTGAGGGATGTGATAGGGATGAGGACTTGATTGATTGATTTTTACCTCTTCCATCAGAACAAAAGCATTGGCTCACACTACGAGGGGACAGTACAATGGTTCTATTACAGTTGCAGTTTCAGCTTTCCACCCAGCACTTTGCCTTTCCAAGTGTTTTTCAATTGTGTTGTGAATCATTACTCTTACTCTTTTTAGCATTAGCATCATGTTTTCTAGATTATAAAACTGTAGGCAAGGGTGGAGATGTACATGGGAAATAAAGCACATAGAATCACCCCAAAAGTTGGAAGCTGGAAAAGCATGAAGTTTTGGCTGAGGCCACTGTATTCCTGCCTATCTCAACATGATTCTTCTCCTGTGTTGTGCCCTTGTGGTGGGCAGGAAAAAGATTAGGGGACTTGCTCTCATAATGAATATTTATTGAGGCAAGATACACTTGATCTTTCCTCTAAGCCCTCTCAGTGATTCTCACAGGAACCCATAGGCAGGAGCATACCTGCTGGTACCACAAAGATGGTAAGTGGGTAAGGGTTTCCAGCTGGAAATTTACCTGTGGAACTTTAGGAGGAAATTGCTGTACCTAAAATTCTGTCTTTCTCTGAGACAGTCTTGTCTTTGCCTCTCAGCTTTCTCCTCTTTCTTCTATTTTCTTCATCTTTCTAGATCTATTTCCTTGTTTTTAAAGTCTCCATTTTTCCCTTTTGGTCTCCCTTTCCTCTTTTTTTTTGTCTGTCTTTTTTTCTTGGTATCTTTTTGCCACCATGTCTTTGTGCCTACTTATCTCTCTGACTCTTCATCTTTAACACTGTTGATGTGTCTGATTATCTGTCTCTGCATATGTGCATGTGTGTGCATGTGAGAGTTTACTTGGCCCAATTGCCCAGAAGGCAAAACTCCCTTTCTCTGTTCTCTCTTAGAGTCTGACAACCTGGATTACCGACTGGGAGCTATTCACTCTTTGGTATATAAGCTACCAGAAAAGAACCGAGAGATGCTGGAACTTCTTATAAGACACTTAGTCAAGTAAGTAACTTCTGGGGTTTCAGGAAGAGTTCCTTTTAGTGGATTGGCCTGGATGGTAGCTCTGCATCTTATTAGGTCCAAGCCCTCAACTGCTTCATCCTGGGTACACTGTATACTCTGTGAGGAAGGTGATTTTACCTGGATCCTTGTATATATCCTCCCAGAATCATCAGGCATCTCATTTCAGGAATTGAGGGGTAACAGCAGGTAGAGTGGGCTGAATACCAAGCTCTGCTCTCAGATAAAACTGGTTTTGAATCCCAATTCTACCACTAATTTAGCTGTATAATCTTAGGAATACTTCTCTTAGCCTCTGTTTGGTCATATGTAAAATGAGAATAGTATTGCCTACCATGCAGAACTGTTGTGTAGATTTGAATGAACACATATAAACTGCATGGTATGTAGGAGATTCTTAAGAAGAAATGGGAGTTATTGTTAAGATTATGATCAACTTCTTTCTGGTGTATGACAGGCCAGAACAGACAGCAGCATTCCAGAGAGTAGGTCTGGTGACAGGCTCTAAGATGGGTGGATGTTAAGGGGCATGTGTGCCCCACTGTGATGCAGTTTACTTTTGAAGGGTTCTGGGAAAAATATACACAGAAAGCAAATGTAATAAACTGTTAATTCTTGAATCTAGGTGTAGATAGTTTGAGTATTCACAGTACCATTCTTTAAATTTTTTTGTATGTTTGGAAGCATTTGTAATTAAGTTGTAGGAAAAGTGCAAATAAAAAGTAGGCTTCGTTCCAATAGGGGAATTAACACGAGAAGAAAATCTGCATGCTTCTAAAATACACCTCATTATTTTGCCTGCCAACCACTGCTTTTACAATCTATATGATAATTATATTGATCCCTTTGTAGTGTTCTCATTGTCAGCCCATTTTCTAGGCTAATAACAGACACAAACTGACCTCAGCTAATTTGGGTTTTCCTATTATCCATTTCTTTTTAGTTGGTACCTCTAGCTTCCATTAATCAAAGATAGGCAACACTACTGGTCACTTGACTCACTATCTCACTACCACTGGAATATCATAATAAAAGCAAGCCTTGAGGCCTAATTCTGCCACTCATACAGGTATTTATCAGTAAGCAGAGACAAAACCAGTTGTACAACCAGTTCTGTAAACTCAGTGAAATCCCAGCTTTTTTTTTTTAGAGATGCTCCAACTGCTTCTTGCATGAAACATTCAATCGAGGCAGACGAGGTAATATTATAGTAACACAATTGGAATCAGGCAATAAAACCATATAATCTAATTCCCAAATGCAAAACTTCTGTGTAATCCTAGGCCTGGACTACCATTCTAAAGGGTGTGGGCTGTTGGGCTTACTGGAGTCTTCTTATTTTTTGTAGTAGCATTTCTGTTATTTCCGAAGCAATACTATAGAGATTAGAAAATATAAAAAGCAGCAAAAGCTTTCTATTGCCAGCACTCCAAAATCACTACTATTAATATATTAGTTCATTTTTTTCTGGATCTTTCTGTGTTTATATTTATATATACACACACACACATTTGCACATTTAACCAAAATGAGTTTATAGTATTCTGCAACATACTTTTTTTTTTTTTTGGTAGTTCCCTGGCTGGGAATCAAACACAGGCTGCAGCGTTGAGAGCGCTGAAGCCTAGCCACTACACCAACAGGGAATCCCATTTTTTTTTATGTGGGTAGTTCCCTGGCTGGGAATCAAACTCAGGCCGCAGCGTTGACAGCGCCAAAGCCTAGCTACTGCACCACCAGGGAACTCCTCCAACGTACTTTTTTCAGCTCAATAATTTCCACCTTTGCAGACTACTTTAACAATTCCCCAGTTAATCTCAAAATGCCCTTTATGGGTTGTTCGTCTGAAGTAGTACTTAATAAAAAGCCACATATTATACCTACTTCTTATATCCTTTTCATTTATTTAAAATCTAGCACAGTAACTTTTCTATGGCTTTGGCTTATTGACGAGGCTAGACCAGTTGTTCTGTAAAGTCTTATTAATTTTGTCTACTTTCTTCATTGTCACATTTTCCAGCTTGTTTACTCATTTCCTTTATTTCTTATAAAATAGAGGCTATCTTTAAATACTAGGTGGGTTCAAGTTAACTTTTTTTTGGTTAAAAACATGATGTTGTGTATCTTATGCTGCATCATATCTGAAGATGCATATTAATCTACCTTACTGATTTTAAGATTGACCATTGTTTTATTCTTCTTATCTGTCCATGCAACTTTGTGAGTGCCTGCCTATACACTATTTTTAGTCAATCCATATATCCTGACACATCTAAGCAATGAGAAATAATTTTACCATCAATTATGCTAATTAACAAAGCCACTGGTGTTAATGGGAAATAAAGTTAGCTGAACCTTATATTAGCCCATCTAGCTTCTGATTAGAGTCTTTTAACTATGAATTAATCACCCGTAGAGTATGTAAATGTGTAGTTATTATTGGTACACCACAGTCATAACTAATGTGTCCTAGGGTATCCATGAGAACTAACAAAACCGTGTATCACATTTCACCCATTCTGAAGGGCACTATCTTTTTAAAAATTATAACCTGAATTCTGGATGCATCTTCAAATCAATGATGTCTTAAAATCACTGTTGTTAGGCAGCATTTTTGATGCAATTATCATAATCTCTGCATGCATGAACTTGGTAATAACTGCTCATATTGTAGTCACTTTGGTTAAATTATGTTCATTGTAGAGTTTATTTTCTACTTAAAAATGTCTTCAATAATATTACATAATGATTTCACAAGGAAATGATTTTTCTTTCTTAATGGTACATAAAATGATGGTGTACTTCAATTGATTGCATTGATGAAATTCAGGACATTTCAGTGACTATATTGAAGTATTTAAAGTAAATTACAGATAATACCACACTAGTAGAGGAAACCAAAGCTGGCTGTCCTTAAGAGCAGCATTCTCAGGGATGGAGATTGCTCACTTTGTGCCAGACACACTCCCACTTCTGTTAATATCTTGTTCTTTAAAAAAATGTTTTATTATGAAGGATTTCAAGTATATAAAAAAATAGTCTATGGAACTTTCCTATGCCCATCACCCCACTTTAACAATTATCAACATGTGGCCAGTCTTGTTTCATCTGTATGTTCACCCACTTTTCTTTTTTCCATATTATTTTCAAGCAAATCCAAAAATGTCATATTATTTCATCCATAAATATTTCAGTATGTATATTGAAAAAAATGAAAAAAATTTGTGCACATAAACACGATACAGTTATCATATCTAACGATAAATTAATAATAATTACTTAATATCAAATATTCTGTGTTCAAATTTCCAGTAGTCTTAAATATATCATGTTTTTTCTTTGAATCAGGATCCAAATAGTGTCCACACATAGCAGTTTAAATGTTTTTTTAAGCCTCTTTGATCTCTAGCAGAGGTCAGCAAAATGTTTTCCACAAAGATTGTACATATTTTAGGCTTTTCCAATGATACGAACTCTGTCACTGTCATAACTACTCACTTCTTCCTTTGTAGTACAAAAGCAACCATTGTTAATATGTGAATGAATGGAGGTAATTCTGCTCCAATAAAACTTTATTTACAAAAACAGGCAGTAGGTTGGATTTGCCCTAATGGTCATAGTTTGACCTAAAAAAGTGCTCTGATCTATAGCACTGTTTTGTGTATCAGAATCACTTGGAGGGCGAATAAACAATATAGAGGCCAAGACTTAATGCAGTATAGGATAGGGCCTCTATGTTTTTATCATGTTCCCAACCTATTTGTTTCCCCTCCATCTCTTTATTTTTTTCTTATAATTTATTTGTTAAATAAAACAGATCATTTTTCTTTTAAAGTTTCCCATAGTTGGATCAAGAGGCTTGCTCTGATTCTAGTTTTTGTTATTTTCCTTGTTTGTTTTGGAATGTTTATGTTTTGTTTTGTTTTTTTTCTTTCTTTTTTGTGTGTGTGTGTGTGTATAGAGTGGGGAGGACAAGCATACTTCATAGATGGTTCTGTGTTCTTCCAACAGTAGACACATAATGTGTGGCTATCGTTTTTCCCCTGTTATTTTCAAGAGAGGACTTTCTTAGATTCATTGAATGGCAGAGCTAGAAGGCCCTTTTAGATCACCTAAAAACCTTCTCATGGATGGAAAAAGGCCAAAAGTCATACACATGGGTGATGGAACTAGTTTTAATGAATTTATTTAGTTTTAATATGCATTGAGTTATACTTGACAAAAATCATATATATTTAAAGTGTATGGGGAGTTCCCTGATGGTGTAGTGGCTTAAGGCTTCGGTGTTGGCGCTGTCGGTGCTGCGGCCTGGGTTTGATTCCCAGCTAGGGAACTACCCACATACCAAAAATCAAAAAATGAATAAATAAATAAAATGATGTTTAAAAAAAATTAAGTGTGTGACTTGATGTTTGGTGTACATGTACATTGTGAAATGATTGCCACAATAAAGCTAAATAACTTCTGTCACTTCACATAGATACCATTTTCGTTCTTTCTTTTCTTTTTGTGAAGACACTTCAGATCTACTCTCTTAGCAAATTTCAAGTATGAAATACAGTATTGTTAACTGTATTAACATTGCCATACATTAGATCTCCATAACTTATTCAATTTATATAGCTCAAACTTTGTACCTCTTGACCAACATCTCCATATTTCCCCTTCCCCCTCAGACCCTGGCAATTACTTTATTCCCTACTTCTGAGAGTTTGACTATTTGGATTCTACATATAAGTCCAATCATTCAGTATTTATCTTTTTCTGTCTGGCTTATTTCCCTTAATATAATGTCCTTCAGGTACATTCATGTTGTTGAAAATGGCAGGATTTTCAACAGGCTGATGAATAGGTTATTGTGTATATATTTATCTATTTGTCCAACTGTGGACATTTAGGCTGTTTTCATATCTTGGCTGTTGTGAGTAATGCTGCAATAAACATGGGGGGAGTACAGATATCTCTTTGACAAACTGATTTCATTCCTTTTGCATGTATACCCATAAGTGAAATTGCTGGATCATATAATAGTTCTATTTGTAGGCATTTCAATTTATTACCTCTCATCTAAACCATCTAATCAAAATTATTTTTTCCTCAACTGGAGGCATTTTACAACCTCCCTCTGATACCTGTTTCTTTGTTTTAAATTTTGATGTTCAAGAAATTGTACCCATTTTCTCTAATCTATGTGGAATAGATAATTTAAGATTTTTTTGGTGTGAAATCATATCACAAACTCCTACCTAATTCACTACTCACCATTCCCTTATTTGGAGTTTCATTCATCATATTAACCACAGTTTGGGGTATGACTTTTGCCTCTTAGTGGTTTTCAAAATGTTTAATAAAAGAGACTTTTCCGCAAAGAATAGATTACTTTCCAAATCTCATAAGAAGGCTAAGAAGGGAAAGACTGTCCTAAATAGGATACTAGGAACCCCCTTCAGAGAAATAGAAGAGGTCACCACAGGGACTTCAGTTTCTTGAGAGAAACTAGACAAATAGGCAGTGGGATGCAGTGGGAAGACTGTAAGACCTGGAATTGCACTGATAAGGATTTGAATCCTTGTACTGATATGTATTGACAAACTGAGCATAGTTAAGTCACTTTACCCTCTGTAAATGTTGGCTTCAGAGATAAAATACTCTGCCTTTTGGAGTTGTGAGGATTCAGTGAGCTCTGGCACATTCAGTCAAAGGCAGTTCCTTTCAACAAAGCTCATAAAAGGAGGTAGGCATTCACACTTGCTGGAAGTGGTTGTTACTAATTGTTTAGCCATTTTGGATCGCTTGGTGGCAGCATGGAGTTGCTATTACAATTTAACCTATGAAAAAATTCTGTCACTAAAGAATAAGGGGTAATTGCATAAGTATTTAAACTGTTAGAAGGGACCCATCACCAGCCCAGTAATAGCAAGGGCCTGTGAATGGTTGTTCATTATCATCTAAATGGCACCCAGCCTTTGTCATGGGCTTAATAGACTTCATTAGGGTTTCTCAAGATTCTATCCCTGTCAATTATCCACTAAATAACAAGAGCCCTTTGTTAATGGATCCATTCTCACAGGGGCCTTGGACATGGGTGAGTTTTGAAAATAAATTTGTCACGGGCTATACCATCTCTTCACCTCCCCACCCCCACAGCCAAACTGACCAGAAGGTTTATACCTTTGACTTGGCTGGCTTCAATACTATTTGAAAGAGCACTTAAAGCATTCAGTTCCATTAAACATAATTAATTGGTACCTGCTGTATGCAAGGCACACACCCTTGCAAGTTGTTCATCACTTAGTAGGAGAGGCAAATAGGAAACAGAAAATTGCAATATATTCTGCTTGACAATGATATCAATCTATGAGGACAGTGGGCTGAGATTTCCCTAAAGTTCATCTCTCAAAGGATAAAGACACATTATTTAGATTTAGGAGGAGGGATACGGTCTAAGCTGAGGGAACCGCATGAGCAAAGATAAAGAGGTTTGAAACAACAAAGTGCAGAAAATGTAATTTAAGCCATGTAGTATATCAGAGAAAATGTAATCTACACAAAGTAGCATATCAAGAGTGTCAGAGATCTGCAGGGACTACATGGAGACTCCTGGAGAGGTAATAATAGCACCATATACTTCTAATGGATTATTTCAAAGAGACCATGCTAAAGCTATTTAGCTCTATTTATTCAAACCCTCTGTGGTGGTTATTAGTTTTACAAGTGGGAAACTGAAGTCCAGGGAGGTTAGATTACTGACTCACTGTTGCACAAGTCACCCAGGTCATCTTCAGAGCCCAAACTGTACATTGGGATTAGAAATAGGCTTCAAATCATGTACAGCATTAATTGCTACTTTGATGAGAGTTTGTCCTGTCCTGTAATAATAGGAAGCCACTAAAGGGAATTTAAGCAAGGAGAGTGACTGGGGAATAAAAATTTGGGATTATAGGCCCTATTCTAATCAGGCTGATTGTAACTTCAGGCAAATTGCTTTTTTTTCTTTGGACCTCTTTTTTTCATCTGCAAAATGAGAACAATGATAAAGGGCTATTTTTAAGGATCCCTTTCAGCTCTTTGAGTTTTTACTTATCTAACTGGCGCTAAGGAAGGGCTAGATTCCTAACTGGTGAGACTGATAGCCACTGTATGTACTTTGTTCTTTATACATGCTGTACCTCTTGCCTAGAATGCTATTTTGCTTCCCACCTGTCTTTCCAAATACATTCTAACTATAGCCCCCTAACCCACTTCTCTTAACTCCTACAGTGCTACTAACTTAGCTGTGTTTCACTTTGGCCCCTCATTATAGATTGTCTTATAGTCTTTGCTAGTAGTTTAATTTGTAAAGTTTTCTTCCAAATTTAGGCCTCTCCTTCCCTTCTACTTCTTATTTTTTTATCCTCCACATTAATTAACAGTCTTGGTTACAAGGAAATCTTGGAGAAAATCTTGTTAATCATGCTTTTCTCTCTGGCAGTGTGTGTGAGCACAGCAAAGAGAATCTTATGACCCCCTCCAACATGGGGGTGATCTTTGGTCCCACGCTGATGAGAGCTCAAGAAGACACTGTAGCTGCCATGATGAATATCAAATTCCAGAACATTGTGGTAGAAATCCTAATTGAGCACTTTGTCAAGGTATGTATTTCCTATCTTTACCATCACTCCTGCAAACATGTTAACACTCTCCCCTAGCTAACTTTTAGAGTTGGGACTCCCTCCCTGGCTCAAGTTGATAGTGGAAGGAAATTTCATTATGGCATAATGACATTTAATGACATTTCTGAACTAATGAAATTATTCATTCAGCAAATATTGCTTGATTATGTAACTATTGTATTATCAGGCACCATGCTAGATGGTTTAAAAGAAGGAAAGAATCACTATTTAAGGTGTTAACAGTCTAATATGGAGACAACTGTGTAAACAGAGGGAAATGATAGTTATGAAAGTGGTGTATGTCCAATGAAACCATAAGGAAAGCAATACCTATACTTATTTAAACCCCATATTATTCTGGAATAATTCAAGGTGGTATGTTTTATATGGTATGTAAAATGCAAGGTAGTGTTCATTTTAATTAGGTCAAATGAATAAAAGAATAAATAAGAATAGAGACAGAAAATGAAGCCAAAAATGACACTAGATAAGAAAATATTTATTGACAAGTCCTGTCTGCTGGCTACAGTTGTTCCTGCATTCAACTCTAAGCTGCCAGCCAATGCCATCTCTTTTTCTTGTTTGATTTTTAATTGGGTAGTTGCCTGGCTGAGAATCGAACCTAGGCTGCAGCATTGACAGTGCCGAAGCCTAGCCCCTCCACCACCAGGGAACTCCCAATGCCCTCTTAATAGAGCAAAATTCAATAAAAACTTTTCTGCAAGGGAACAGGGCTGATGATATAGTCCAGGTGTAATCCACAGTTCAAATCCAAGCTCTGGTACTTACTAAATGCATTAGGTGGAATATAAGTTAGGCTTCTAAGACTCTACATTACAAACAGTGGCTTCACAAAAGAGACAATTATTTCTATGTTGTGGAATAGTCCAGTGAGGTGATCTGGGGCTGGTATGGTGACTTGACAGGGACACAAACCCTGGTTCCTTCTTTCTTGTTGCTCTGCCATCTCTAAAGTGCTGTTTTGTATACATGACCAAATATCTTCTATATTACATATATTGAGAAGGATGAAAGAAAGGGAAGTGGAGGATACAACCCTCTCCTTTAAGTTCTTGACCTGAAAATGACATATATCACTTTTATTTATGTACTATTTGTCACAATTTAATCTCATGGTCACATCTAGCTGTAAGAAAGGCAAGGAAGTGTATGTTTTGGGGGACATCATGTGCCCAGTCTTTCATACATATAAGAAATGCAGAATGGGAAAGTTAGAAAAATGCAAAAAAGCTCAGTTTGGGGTCAGTTGGATTGGAGATTCCTGAAAGATATCCAGAGAGCAGTATCTGGTAAGTAATTGACTGTGAATCTAAAGCAGGATTTGGCAGACTTTTTCTTAAGGGACCATATAGTAAATATTTTAGGCTTTGCAGGTCATAGATCTCTGTCACATCTACTCACTTCCACTTTTGTATTGAGAAAGCAGTCATAGACAACATGTAAACACATGACTGTTTCAGTAAAGCTCTATTTATAAAACAGGCAGCAAGCCTGTGGTCTGTAATTTCCTGACCCTTGGTCTAAAGCCTGGATATCATTGATTGATTCATTGATTGATTTGACAAATATGTATTGAGTATCTACTATTTGCCAGGTACCGTTTTAGGCATTGGAGATATATAGCCATCATGGAGTTTATATTCTTTTTTTTTTTTTTTTTTACATTTTTTTTCAATTACAGTTGACATGCGATACTAGTTTCAGGTGTACAGCATAGTGATGAGACATTTATATAACTTTCAAAGCCATCAGCCCAATATGGAGTTTATATTCTAAAGGAAATAGAACAATAGTATTCAAATTAAGTAAAATATATAGTATATTAGATGGTAATGAGAATTAAGAAAACAATGAAGCAGATAAGGGGAATAAAAAGGGTTGGGAAGTGATTTTGCTATTTTAAATATAGTAGCCACAAGAGCCTCATTAAGAAGTCAACATTTGAGCAGAGACCCATGAGAAATAAAGGAGTGATTCATTCAGATGTCTGGGGGAAAGCATTCTAGGCTGAGGAAATTTTAAATACATACCCCCTGAGGCAGATGTGTGTTGTCATGTTCAATGGACAAGGAGGCCAGGTTGGCCAGAACAGATAAAGCAAAAAGAAGAAACAGAAGAAGATGGCTTCAGAGAGGAAATTGAGAGGGAAAGCTTAGTAGATCCTATTGGACCTTAGAATCCATTGGAAGGATTTTAACTTTACTGAGTAAGATAGAAAGAGGTTTTTGATCAGAGAAATGACATTACTTGTCTTATGTTTAACAAGATTATGAGTATTCTGGATACTGTGTGGAGAATAACTGTTGGAGACCAAGCATAGAAGCAAGGAGATTAATTAGATATTAACTGCTGTTTCAATAATGCAGTCAAGAAATGGTTGTATCTTGGATGATGATGGAAACAGTGGAGATGGTGAGAAGAGTTCAGATTCTAAATACATTTTGTGAGGCAGAGCCTACAGATTTACTGACAAATATGTGGAATGTGGGAGAAAGAGGGGAGTCATGGGTAACTTCACCGTTTTTTATCTGAGCATCTGGAAGGATGAAGTTCCCATTTATGGAGATGGATAAAGCTGGAGAGGAGCAGATTTAAAAGTAAAGAGCAGTGATTTAGCTTGGGACAAATGAAGATAGATATGATTATAAGACATTTGAGGTTAGAGAACAAGATTAGAGAAGTAGAGTTGGCCTTCAGTAGCATAGAAGTGGTTATTAAAACTATATGAGTAAATAATCTTACATAGGGAATACTTGTTGCAAGAGAATAAATGTTAGGACCAAGGATTGAAATCTAGGGAGTTCCAATGTTTGAAAGGCCAATTAGAAGAGACTATACAACAGCTTGAGAAAGAGTGGTCAGTAATAGGAGAAATAGAAGATAGGAGAGCCATAGACTTCTGTGAAGGACAGAGTTTTAGGAGGGAAAGTGTAGACAGTAATCTGTTTCCTAAGATACGTCATGTAAGATAAGCACTGAAAAGTATCTACTGCTTTAAATGTTTTTAAAGTTTTAAAATATAAATGGATGTGTACATGATAAAAATTTCAAACCATAGAGAAAGTAAATAATGAAAAACAATTCTACCCTTTACCTGTGCTCAACCCTAGTTCTAATCCTCATTTCAACTTTTTTTTTTTGATTGTTAGACTTACTGGGGTTACATTTATTAACAAGAATTACATATGTTCCAGGTGTACAATTCTACAGTGCATTGTCTACGTGTTGCATTATGTGTTCACAACCCATTGTGAGTTCTCTTTGTATCACTTTATCTTTGGCTCCCACTCCCTTCTCTCCACCCCATCCCCGCTAGCCCCCAGGTAACCACTAAACTATTGACTCTGTCCATGAGTATTTTTTTCCTTTGTTGCTTTCAGTTTTATATTCCACATATGAGTGAAGTCGTATGGTTCATGATTTTTTCTGTCTAGCTTATTTCACTTAGCATGATGTGCTCGACATCCATCTATTTTGTTGCAACTGGTAGTATTTCATATTTTCTTAATAGCTGAGTAATATTCCATTGTGTATATGTACCACAGCTTCTTTATCCAGTCATCTGTTGAAGGGCACTTTGACTTTGATTGCTTCCATGTCTTGACCACTGTGAACAGCACTGTGATGAATATTGGGGTACATAATTCTTTGCAGACTAAGGTTTTTAAATTTTTTGTATAGATACCCAGAAGGGGGATTGCCCAGTCATACAGTAACTCCATTACCAATTTTCTGAGGAATCTCCCTACTGTCCTCCATAGCAGTTATACCAATTTGCATTCCCATCAGCAGTGTACAGGAGTTCCTTTCTCTCTACAGCCTCTCTAGCACTTGTTATTCCTTGTCTTGTTGATAATAGCCATTCTAACAGGTGTGAGGTGGTATCTCTTCTGATTTTGATTTGCATTTCCCTAATAGCTAATGAGATTGAGCAGTTTTTTATATGTCTGCTGGTCATTTGTATATCTTTGTGGGAGAAGTGTCTGTTTACCTCCTCTTCCCACTTCTTAATTGGATAGTTTGTTTTTTTGTTGTTGAGTCATACTAGTTCTTTATTTTAGATATTAGACCTTATCAGATGTGTTGTTTGCAAATATTTTCTCCCATTCAGTTGGCTGTCTCTTTGCTTTGTTGATTATTTTTTTTTGCTGTACAGAAACTTTTTAGTTTGATATAGTCTCATTTATTTGTTTTTGCTTTTACTTCCCTTGCCTTTGAGGTCAGGTTCATGAAGTCCTCCTTGAGCCCCCCAAGTCTATAACTTTAGTACCCATGTTTTCTTCTATACGGTTTATTGTTTTGGGTCTTATGTGGAGGTCTTTAATCCATTTAGAATTATTTTTAGTATATAATGACAGCTCACAGCCAAGATTCATTCTTTTGCATATATTTTTTCAGTTTTCCTTGCACCATTGACTGATGAGGCTTTCTTGTCTTCATTGCATATTTTTTGTGACTTACTCAAAAATTATGTGTCCATATTATTTGTGGATTTATTTCTGGGTTTTCAGTTCTCCATTAATCTGTGTGTCTGCTTTTCTGCCAAAACCAAGCTGTTTTGAATATTGATACTTTGTAGTGTAAATTGACACTGGGGAGCATGATACCTCCAGCCTTATTCTTTTCATGTAGTATTGCTTTGGCAATTCAGGGTCTTTTGTGGTTCCATATAAATTGGACAATGTTTTTATCTATTTGATTAAAGTACATTTATGGGATTTTGATGGGAATTGTAGTAAATTTGTATATTGCTTTGGATAATATGACCATTTAAACAACGTTAAGTCTTCCTATCCATGAACATGGAATATGTTTCCATTTCTTTGTGTCCTCTTTAATTTCTTTCAAAGGTGTCTTACAGGTTTCCATGTATAAGCCTGTCACGTTCTTTTTTAAATCCCAGGTATTTCATTCTTTTTGTTGTGATCACAAAAGGTATTGATTTTCTCATTTCTTTTTCTGAGGATTCATTGTTTGTATATAGAAATGTAATTGATTTTTGTCCAATGATTATATATCCTGTGATTTTTTACTGTATTCATTTATTGTTTCTAATAGTTTTCTGGTGGAGTTTTTGGAATTTTCTGTATAAAGGATCCTGTCCTCTACAAATAGTGACAGTTTGACTTCTCTCCCAATTTAGATATCTTTTATTCTTTTCTCTTGCCTGATTGATGTGGCTAGAACTTCCAGTACTATATTGAATAGCAGTGGCGAGAGAGGGCATCCCTGTCTTGTTCCTGATTTTAGGGGAATAGGCTTCAGCTTTTCCCCATTTAGTACGATGTTAACTGAGCGTTTGTCATATATGGCCTTTATTATGTTGAGATACTTTCCTTCTTCGGTGTTTTGATCATAAATGGATGTTGTATCTTGTCAAATGCTCTTTCTACATCAATTGATATGATCATATGGTTTTTAGTTTTTATTTTGAATATGTGGTATATCACATTGATTGACTTGCATATATTGAACCATCCTTGTGCTCCTGGGATGAATTCCACTTGGTCGTGGTGTATGATCTTTTTGATGCATTTGCTAATATTTTGTTTAGAATTTTTACATCTGTATTCATCAGACATATTGGTGTATAGTTTTATTCTTTTGTGTTGTCTTTATCAGGCTTTGGTATTAGGGTAATATTTACCTCATAGAATGAGTTGGAAATTATTTCCTCATCTTCGATTTTTTGGAAGAATCTGGGGAGGAGAGGCACTAATTCCTCTTTGAATGCTTGGTAAAATTTGTTGGTGAGATCGTCTGGTCCACAGCTTTTGCCTTTGGGAAGGTTATGGATGATTGTTTCAATTTCTTTACTATTGATTGGTCTATATAGATTATCCAGTTCTTATTGGTTCAGTCTAGGTCATTGGTTCTCAACCTTCCTAATGCCACGACCCTTTAATACAGTTCCTCATGTTGTGATGAACCCCATAAAATTATTTTCATTGCTACTTCATAACTGTAATTTTGCTGCTTTTATGAATTGTAATGTAAATATCTGATACGTGTTTTCTGATAGTCTTAGGTGACCCCTGTGAAAAGGTCATTCAACCACCAAAGGGGTTGCAACCCACAGATTGAGAACCACTGGTATAGGTAGACTATGTGTTTCTAGAAACTTGTCCATTTCTTCTTGCTTGTTAAATTTAGTGGCATAAAGCCTTTCATAATATTTTCTTATGATTCTTTGTATTTCTGTGGTATCAGTCATAATTTCTTCCCTTTCATTTCTAATTTTGTATATTGGTGTCCTTTCTTTTCAGCCCTTGGTTAATCTGGCCAGTGATTTTTTTCGAAGAACCAGCTCTTAGTTGCGTTAATTTTTCCTGTTGTCTTTCTGTTCTTGATTTCATTTAGCTCTGCTCTAATTTTTATTATTTTTTACCTCCTCCTGACTTTCAGTTATTTCTGTTCTTCTTTCTCTATTTCTTTAAAATGGGATGTTTACTTATTATTTTTCTTGTTTCCTTAAATAATCATTTAATGATATAAATTTTCCTTTTATTACTGGCTTTGCTGCATCCCAATAATTTTGATACATTCTATTTTCATTGTCATTAGTTTCTATGTATTTTCTAACCTCCTTTATTTGTTCTTTGATCCAGTTATTTGTTAATAACATGTTGTTTAATCTCTGTGTATATGTGATGTTTTCTGCTTTCTTTTTGCAGTTGATGTTCAATCTCAAAGTTTTGTGGTCTGAGAGTACACTTGATATATGATATTCAATCTTTTTGAATTTGCTGAGGCTAGTTTTGTGTCCCAGCATATGGTCTATCCTTGAGAATGTTCCACGTGCTCTAGAAAAGAAGCTATACTCTTTTTTTTTTTTTTTTGTCAGGTGAAGAGTCCTATAAATATCTATTATGTCCAATTAATGTAATATACCATTTAAAGCTGATCTTTCCTTATTTATTTTTTGTTTGGATAGTCTGTCCATGGCTGTTGAGGGGGTGTTTAAGTCCCCTACTGTAATTGTGTTCTTGTAAGTTTCTCCTTTCAGATCTCTTAGCAGTTGCTTTGTATACTTTGGTGCTTCCTGATTGGGGGCATATATATTAATGTGTGTCAAGTCTTGTTGTTGTAGTGTCCCTTTTATCACTATGAAATATCCATCTGTATCTCTTGTTATCTTTATAATCCTAAATTTGTTTAATCAGATATCAGTATGGCAACTCCTGCTTTTTTCAGGATACCATTTTCTTGGGGTGTTATTTTCCATCCTTTCACTCTGAATCTTTGTTTGTCCTTATGGCTGTGGTGTGTCTCTTGGAGACAGCATATTGATAGGTTTTGCTTTGTAATCCAGTCTGCTACTCTGTGCCTTTTTATTGGTGAGTTCAGTCCATTTGCATTTAGGGTGATAATTGAAAAATGAGGATTTCCTATGGTTATTCCTTCTTTCTTTTAATTTTTTTTTTATATTTTTGTTGTTCCAACTCTGTTCCATTTATTCTGATACTTTGTTTTAGGTCAAAGAGCCTAATTTAGTATTTCATGCAATGCTGGCTTTGTGCTGGAGAATTCCCTGAACTTCTATATGTCTGAGATGGTCTTTATCCCTCCTTCATATCTGAAGGATAATTTGGTGGATAATTTATTCTTGGCTGGAAATTTCTCTCTTTTAATATTTTGAATATTTGAGTCCACTCCCTCCTGGTTTGTACAGTTTCTGCTGAGAAGTCTGATGATAGCCTGATGAGTTTTCCTTTAAAGATTGCAGTTTTTACCCCACCTCTGGCTGCTTTGAAAATTGTCTCTTTGTTTTTGAGTTTTGACATCTTCAGTATAATGTGTCTTGGAGAACATCTGCTAGGGTCCAGGTAGCTAGGGAACCTATTTCCTTCTTGAATTTGGGATTCCAGATCTTTCTATAATTTTGGAAAATTCTTGTCTACTATTTGTTTGAACTTGCACTTTGTAGAGTTTTTTTTGCCTGCCCCTTCTTCTAAGCTTATTATTATTTTTTTTCTAATGGAGTCAGATGGTTCTTGTAGACTTCTTTCAAACCTTTTGACTCTGAAGTTCCTGTCTTTTCCCTTCTGTGTTGTTTCCATGTTCTGATCTTCAATATCACTAATTCTTTCCTCCACCTAGTTGGCCCTATTTTATATGACAGTTTCTTCATTTCTCACTTCTTTTATTATGTCTTGAATTTCCATCTGATTCTTTTATATTTTCAATATCTTTGTTGCAGTGTTCCTTTTGTTTACTAATTTCCTTTCTGAGATCATTCATTTCAGCTCGGGTGTTCTACCAATATGTTTTTATTTCTCTGGGAGCCTTTAGGATGGCAGCCTTGTATTCTGTGTCAGTTAATAAATTTCTAGATCTATAAAATCCTTTTCTGGAGAGTTTTCAAATTCTTTCTGAATGACTTTGAATCCTAACGTGCTCATATTGTTTGCTGTGCCCTTTTTTTTTTTTTTTTTTTGGTATGAAGGCATTTCCTGTGACAGTTCCAGGGAGGTCTCTCTTTTCTCTTCCCAGTTGGTATCACTGTAGTGTCTTGCTGCAGAGCAGACTCTAGGTGGAGCTGGTGGGCAAGCTTTGGGAGAGAGCCTGGTGAGTTGCACGTGGGCTTGTGAGCCAGGAGGTCTGTGGCTACTCTACTTCCTTCAGTAGCTCACCTGGTTGTGACTCCACTGCAACAACAGTCCATTTGTCAGGGAAGTCAGGGTGTTGGAGTGGGAGCCTGTGCATTGCAAGCTGAGAGTGATGGGGTTTGAGTGCTCATGTGAGATCAGCCTTACTCACTTCTCCTGGGCCCACTTTTCACCCAGGACCATGTTTCAGAGTTTCAATGTTTCCATGGCAGGCGCTGTCAGAGCCAACAGTTGCAGCATGATGCTGCAGCTGGGGTCTTTTTTCCTGCCTAGGGCACTTCAGATGCTTTGTTCAGCCTCTGAGTCACTCAGGTGCTGCTCTTGGAACTGTGTCCCTAAGATGCTGCTGCTTGGTCCAAGTCATCCATGGTCTCATAAGGTTTCAACCACTCTCGCCTCCATTCTTGTCTACTCAGCCTCCCTCTAGCCTGGTATCGTGTTGCTCCTCGGCCATTGTTCCCTGATTTTTTCCTAGTTCCTTGACTTAGCCAATGTCGGGTTGGGTAACTATCCATCTCTGCCCCATCCCTTCTCTCTCGCTCACCACGCTTTCTCTAACCTTCAGGTGTTTTCTTGCGATGCGTGGATCTCTCAGCTGACATTGTACCACTCAGGGTTTTCTGTGTTGGATTCTTGTAGTCCATTCAATTGTATTTTCCAGCAGAAATTTCAGGGATCCCTTCTCTGGTCGCCATCTTGCCGAGCTCAACAATTTCTTTTTTATAATTCTAACAAAGAAAAAACTACATATATATTTATAAACATACATTTGATGGATTGTAATATGCATATATTATTTCTTTACTGACTACAATGAAAAATCCTGGATATTATATATAAAAGTATCACAAGAAGACTCTGAAATGTGGAGAAAAGAAGGCAGACCAGATTGTCTGGGGACTTCAGGACCTCAGGAATGACATGGCCATGAATCACTTGGGTTTTGTTTTTGCCTCATATGTCCCAGATTGAGTAATGTAGAAGCTGACAACCTAGGAACACCAAAAGATATGGTTAAGAATGTCCCAAGAAAAGCCTGCTTTCTCTAGCCAGAGAACCTGGAAAGGGACAGTGTAAAAAATACAGGAAAATGTTAGATAATGACTTCTCTACTCCAGCAAAACACCACAGAAAAATATTGTAGCACCAACCCCACCTCTACCAGCAAAGACTGAATAGAGAGCCTAGCCTTCTGCCTTTACCGGTCTGTGAAAAAGCACCTGACCTCTCCACCCTCATATGGTGATATCAACAAGGCCACTTGAGAAAACTATACTTTGATCCACACCTTGTGGTAATGGGACAATCTGTCCCACTCCATATGGTGTGAGTGGAGACCCCATGAAGCACTTGAACTTCCATGCCTATTTAGCACTGGAGTAATGTCAAAGGAGGCCTGGTAGAAATATAAGACTTTCATTACCACTCAGTGGTAATAAGGCTACCTACCACACCATGGTGTCAGTGGAAAGGAGACCATGTGGGGAATAGTAATGAGACAACTCTTTCCCTCCAGTCAGAGTGGGTATTAGCAGAGGCCTAGCCAGGAGCCTAAATTCCTACTTATGCCTAGTAGTTACAAGGAGTCCTTCCCTCCTTCTGTCATTGGAGCCAGGTGGAAAACCTGGACTTAGACCCTATCCTGACATGAATGAGGCAGTACTCATCCTCCTCTGCAGTGTCATTGTCAGAGGAGGCCCACTATCACAAAAGATATAAGTAAAAACAAGACTCTCACTCATAATACCCAGATATACAGGCTTCAGTTGAAAATTATTTATTATACCAAGAACCAGGAAGATCTCAGCATGAATGAGAAAATACCATCAACAGACATTGATACCAGGATGACACAGTATTAATTATTTGACAAGAATTTTTAAGGTAGCCATTATAAAACTGTTTAAATGAGCAACTAGTAATACATTTGAAACAAATGAAAACATAGAAAAGTCTCAGCAAAGTAATAGGAAGTTTCTGGAAAGAAATACAGAGACACAGCAAAGAAAAAGAAAATATAAAGAAGAACCAAGTTAAAATTATAGAACTGTGAAATGCAATATGTGAAATGTAGAAAGTACAATGCATGGGGTCAACAATAGAATTGAGAGGATGAAGAAAAGAACCTGAACTCTAAGAATAACAGAAATTATGCAATCCAAGCAACAAAAGACTAAGAGAATTTTTTATTTCTTATTATTTTTGGGGGGTAGTTCCCTGGCTGGGAATCAAACCCACGCGGCAGCGTTGAGAGTGCTGAAGCCTAGCCACTACACCACCAGGGAACCCCCTAAGAGAATTTATTACAAGCACCTTAACCTAAAAGAAATGGTAAAGTAAGTTCTCTAAACAGAAAGGCCAAGAAGGGATTTTTGGAATACCAGGAAAGAAGAAAGGATAACAGAAAGATAAAAATTATGGGTAAATTCAGTGGACTTTTCTTCTCTTGAGTTTGTTAAAGCAAAATTTTTTCCAGTTTAATTGAGGTAAAGCAAAAATTATAATATGATCTTAAGTGGTTCTTGGTGTATTTGGAAGAAATACTTTAGACAATTTTATTATGCTAGGGCTGTTTGGAGAAAAATCCAGCCATAAATGCCTCTATTTTTCATATTCCATGGCTGGATACTTTCTGGAAAGCCCTCATATAAAAGAGAGAGCACAAAGAATATCAAGGGAGGTAAGGTTTGTATATTTTACCAAAGAGGTAAAATATTGACATCAGTAGCCTGTGATAAGTTAAGAATGTCACACCTAAAGCAACCACTGAGAGTCTATATGAGTAGATTCATTCAGAAGAAATACTGTAGATAAATCAAATTGGAATTATTAAAAAATTGGAATTAAGAAAAAAATAGCAATCCAAAATGTTCATGTACCAAATAACAAAATTGTAAATTACATGAAGCAAAACTTTTAGAGTTGAAAGGAGAAATAGAAAAATACCTATAATTATACTTGGAAATTTTAACATACCTCTCTCAACAACTAAAAGAACAACTAGACAGAAATAAAAAATTATTTAGAAGGCTTTAAGAGCACCATCAACCAACAGGATCTAATTGACATTATAGAACACTTCACACAACAACAGCAAAATATACATTATTTTCAAGTGGCCATAGAACATATACCAAAACAGACCATATCTGGATTATAAAACGAACCTCAAAAAAACTGAAAAGCAATTGAAATCATGTATGGTAGTTTCTCTCACCACAATGGAATCAAACTAGAAATCAGTAACAGAAAAGCAGCATGAGGCTTGGCAGAAAAACTGGTGGCACTGGCTAATCAGCTTCCCAGTCCCCCGACAGACATCAATGATTGGACAGCTATTTGTAAACAAAAACAGCTCTGGGAGACCACTGGAGTTCACTTAGGAAGTTTTAGCAACACAGTGAAACAGCACCATCAATAATAAAAACAAAAAACAAAACAAACAACAGATTAATTGCACAAGAAGAGAAGGAAGACTTAACTTCATTTTTGCCTGCATCATCCCATCCCCAAGGGGATATTGTTTAGTGCCAAGAAGGAACTTCCCAGCTAGAAAAAGTCCTTGTCAGGAAATGAAGAGCAAGGTAAGTGAGTAGCATCTTCAATTCTCAGGAAACTGTGAAGGACCCACTTCTGTTTCGCCCCACTCAGACTGGCAAAATTGAGAGGCATAAAGCTTGCTAGGAACAAGGAAGAAAACTGGAAGATATTATTAGCAGGCATGCAGTGGAGGCTGTCATACTTCACAAAGACCTGCTCTACAGACAAACTCAGCAGATTTCACCACTTATGAAACCATCAGCTAGCATAGCCACTGCAGACTCTCTGTAGATCCTGCCAGCTTTCTCCCCATAGTTATTTATGTTCCTTAATGCCAACTACCTGAGCCATTTCCCATTCCTTTCAACCACTCACCCATGATGGAGCCCAGGAACCACACTGGGAGCCATTCCAAGGTCTCTGTAACTGTAGCAGTGTAAGACACGAGCTGCCTGAGACTCCCCCCATCTCTGCCAGAGCCTGGGAGCCAGGCCTGTAGCCAGCATGGACCTCTATAGCTGTGTGAGTATAACATGCTAGCCTAGACCCCTTAGGCTGACCACTACCACAATTCCCACATTTGAGGTAACATATCCAGCTGTGGACCTACATGCCACTGGCCTGACACCCATTTGACCTTCACTACAGTGCACACATTGTGGGGTGCTTTGTGCACCATAGGTGAGCATGCCAATAGCCAGGGCCCTCACAGCTGCTGTGGACCTGTCTTCTGTCACTGGCCATCACTACCTTGCCCATCTGTAGCTAGCCCTTCCATCTATGTACCTGAATGCCCCCAGTCCGCCACCAATTACCAGTCACCACTGCAATGGTTATGCCTAGGGATAGAGTGTATAACCACAGGAGAGTACACCAACAGCCAGAGCCCCCACAGCTACTTGTGGACCCAGGCTCTAGTTCTATCTTTGGCTGACACAACTGTGCCTACCTTTAGCTAGCCCTTTAAGCTGTGTACCTGTACACCCTTAGTCTGAACCACATCACCAGCCTCCACAGAAATTTGCATGGTTGTGGGGAGAGTGTGTAACCATAGGAGATCAGGCTGAAATCCAGGGTGTCTACAGCTGCAAATGAGCTCATAGTTGGCACCAGCCCTAGCTTCCTTCCCTGGTCCCCATTACTACATGTGTGTCTCCATCTGGCCCCTGCCTATGCATACGCAACTGCAGCTGGCCCCCACAGCTGATTTGTGTACATTGACCACTCCAGCTTCTACCTTTATCTGCCCTGGTCCCTATCTGCTCGACTTAGGGATACCACTTAGTACATGTGCAGCTTCTGTGGACCCACTTGCCAAGGACCATGCTGTTACTGATAATATAGACCCCAGTAGCATGAGCCAAAGAGATATTACACCCCTCTCAGACCTAGTGCCACATGTTCCCACATTTAGAACCCTGTACTACTAGACCAGGAATCTTAACACAACCCAGCATGCCCTCACTCAAGTGAAAGGCTTTCCTTGCCAAAGTAAGTCCATAAAGTTTGAAAGAGGTGAGTACTTCTTCTAATCAGCAGATACCTACACATGGGTGCAGAAATCATAAAGAATTACTGAAACAAGTCTCCACCAAAGGAATACAGTAAGTCGCCACTAACTGGCCCCAAAGAAATGGAGATCCAGGAATGATCTGACAAAGAATTCAAAATAATAGTTCTACATATACCAAAGAAAGCACAGATAAATAACAACAATATTAGTAAAACAATACAAGACCAAAATGAGAAATTCAACAAAGACATAGAAAACATAAAGAAAAAAACAAATTTTGGAGGTAAAGAATACAATGACTAAAATAAAGAATTCAGTAGAGAGGATCAACAGCAGACATAAGCAAAAGTAATGAGTGAGCTAGAGAAGATGAATTGAAATTATGCAATCAATTGAGCAAAAAGAGAAAAGAATGATCAGGAATGAACAAAACCTTCAGGATTTATGATGCAACATCAAGAAAAATAATGTACTCATCATTGGAGTCCCAGAAGGAGTAGAGAATGAGAAAGTGATTGAAAGCTTATTTAAAGAAATAATGACTGAGAAGTTCCCTAATCTGGGGAGAGATTTGGCCATCCTAGTTTATGAATCTAATAGACCACCTCAAAATTTCAATCCAAACTATAATCTCCAAGATATATAATTTGAAAACTATCTAAAACCAAAGATAAAATGAGAATTTTAAAAGCAGCAAGAGAAAAAAAAAAAGGATCTCTCTCATACAAGGGAGCCCCCATAAGGCTATCAGTGGATTTCTTAGCAGAGATCTTGTAGGACAGGAGATAATGGGATGATACATTCACAGTGCTAAAAGAATGAAACTGCTAAGAATAATTTACTCAACAAAGCTGTCTTTTAGAATTGAAGGAGAAATATTTTTTTCTAATAAAAGCTGAGAAAATTCATTAACACTCAACATGACTTACAAGAAATGCTTAAAAAAGTTTTTCAAGATGAAGCAAAAGGACACTAATTAGTAGCATGAAAACTTATGAAAATATACAACACACTGGTAAAGGTGAGCATATAGTCAGATTCAGAATATCCTAATACTATGATATGGTGATGTATTAATTACTTAACTCTAGTATAAAAGGTTAAAGGACAAAAGTATTAAAAATAGCTATAACTTCAACAATTTGTTAATGGATACACAATACAAATAAGGGTAAATGGTAACATGAAAAGCTTAAAATGGGGAGGGGAGTAAAAAAATACAGCATTTTGTAGGAGATCAAAGTTAAATTGTTAGAATAAAATAGACTTGTTATATATGATATTTTATGCAAGCTTTAGAGTAACCACAAAGCAAAAACTTTCAATAGATTCACAAAAGATAAAAGGAAGGGAATCAATGCATACCACTATGGAAAATCATCAGTTTGCTAAGTAAAGCAAAAAGAAATAAGGAAAAGAAAAATAGAACTAGAAAACAATAAGATGACATTAGTAACTTATTATTTATCAGTAATTACTCTGTGATAATGGATTGAGTTCTGCAATGAAAAGGCATAAAGTGGCTGGGTGGATAAAACATAAAGATCCATCAATATACTGACTAAAAGAGACTGACTTCAGCTTTAAGGAAACACAAAATGACTCAAAGTGAAAGGAGGGCAAATGATCCCATACGAAAGGGAGAATCTGAAAAGGATAATAAGGGAATAATATGAACAATTCTATGCACATAAATTTGATAACAGACAAAATGTACCACTTCTTTAAAAAATACAGACTACCAAAACTAATGAGATAAGAGATAGATAATTTGTATAGCCCTAATACTATTAAGGGTATTGAATTCATAATTAAATATCACCTGAAGAAGAAATGTTTAGGCCCACATGTAGTTAGTGGAGAATTCTACCAAAGGTTTAAAGAAAAATTAACACCAATTTTACACATTCTCTCCTAGAAAACAAAATAGTAGGAACCACTTACCAACTTACTGTCTAAAGGCAGTATTTCCCTGATACCAAAACCAGAAAAAAACAGTACAGAAAATGAAAACTAGACCAATATCCCTCATTAATATAGGTGCAAAATTAAATAACAACATGTTAGGAGATAAAATTCAGCAAAATAAAAAAAAAAGTAATTATGCACCATGACTAAGAAGGATTTATTCCAGGAAAGCAGGGTGGTTCACTTGATTTGAAAATCAAACTGTTTGTTTACTTTGTTTTTTAGATTCCACATATAAGTGAAATCATATGGTATTTGTCTTTTTCTGACTTATTTCACTTACCATAATATCCTCTAGGTCCATCTATATTGTCTCAAATAGCAGGATTTCATTCTTTTTTTATGGCTGAGTAAACAAACTGATAGCAGATGTGAAGTGGTTTGGGGGACTGGGTGGAAAAGGTGAAGGGATTAAGAAATGCAAATTTGTAATTACAAAATAGTCACAGGGATATAAACTATAGCATAGGAATATAGTTAATACTGTTGTAATAACTATGTATAGTGCCAGATGGGTACTAGACTTATCAGAATGATTACTTCATGAGGTATATTAATGTCTAATCACTATGTTGTATGCCTAAAACTAATATATGTCAACTATAATTGAAAAATAAATTTTAAAAAAAGAAAATTAAACAACATAACCAACCATATTAACAGGCTAAAGGAATAAAATCACACAAATAGATCAATTTATGCAGAATAAATATTTGAAAAAAATCAATATACATTCCTAAAAACAAACAAACAAAAACCTCAGCCAACTAGGAATAGGGGATAAAGGCCTCAGCTTGGTAGAGAACATCTATAAAAATACCCTGAAACTAACATCATGCTCAGGGGTGAAATATTGAATGCTTTTCCTTTAAGTCTGAGAATAATGCAAGAATGCTTTCATCGTTGCTATTAAACAAAATAATAAAATTCCTACCCAGTACAATTTGATAGGAAAAGGAAATAAAACACATACAGGTCAGAAAGGAAGAAATGTAACTTTCCCTATTTGCCAATTACATGATTTTCTATATAGAAAATCCCAAAGAATTTATAAAAAATAATCCTTGAACTAATAAAAGAGTTTATCAGCATTATAGGACACAAGGCCAACATGCAAATATCAATTGTATTTTTATATACTAACAATGAATGTGTGGAAAATGAAATAAAATTAAAAATACAGTACCAATTACAGTCTCTGAATACAAGTGAAATATTTAAGTATAAGTTTAATAGGTTATATATGTTAAAATTACAGACTGCTGATAAAAGAAAATCAAGGTAAATTGAGAGATACAGGATCTGGCAGAAGTAACACCTGTACTTGAGTTACAATTTTATTAAAAAATCATAACTATACATGCTTATTATTTTGTAATAAAAGATTGGGGTATGGCAGAAGTAATGCCCAGATTTGAGTTATGATTTCATTATAAAATCAAATTATTTATGATTTTATAACTCAGATTTGAGTTATGATTTTATAATAAAGTATTTGGTATAGATAACCAGCTCATGAAAAAAGGGCATTATTTGTGCCAGACCTTGTATTCTTTGCCCATGGAGTGGAAGATATCATAGTAAAGATATCTATTTTTTCCAGCTTGATAGCTAAGTTAAGGCAATTAATATCAAAATCCCAGCAAGAATTTTTGTAGAGACAAAATTATACTAAATGTATTCAAGTCTGTGTGAGATTGGAAAATGGATAAATACATATGAATGGATCAATGGAAGAGAATAGAGAATCCACAAATAGCCTTTCCTCATAAGTATCACCGAAGTTTATTGGATAATGCAAATAGCTGATTTTTGTGAAGTGACACCCAACATGATTTGAATATATAACATTCTGATCTGAAGTCAAATCTGCTTCTGTTGCACCACAAGGCCTCTTGAGAATCTACAGATAGCCTCACAAAGTGTGGCATGGCCAAATTGTTTGTTTGTTTGTTTGTTTGTTTGTTTTTCTTTTTAATTCACTTTTATTGTTAGACTTATTGGGGTGCCATCTGTTAGCAAGGATTATATAGGTTTCAGGCATACAATTCTACAGTGCATTGTCAACTTGATGTGTAAGTTCACCACCTAATGTGACTTCTCTTTCCATCACCTTATATTTAGCTTCCCCCGCTTCCTCTCCCACCCCCTCCCCTTTCTCCCCTCCCTAACCCACTCGTCCCCAAACAAACATTAAACTATCGATTGTGTGAGTGAAATAAGCCAAATTGTCTTTGACACAGGTATGAAAGCTTTTCAAGGGAGGAAGGATAGCTTTTTCAACAAATAGTGCTGGAGTAATTGCATATCTACAGTCAACAAAAATGAACTTTGACCTAAACCTCGCATCTTATACAAAAATTAACTCAAGTTGATTATACAATTAAATGTCAAAGTATAAAACTTATGGAAGATGGGAGAAAATCTTAAAGACATATGAAGAGTGTTATTGAGGAGCTCCGCCATTTTAGACTTTTGTCTGCCGCAGCTCTGCCAGCTGAATAAAGAACCCCTTCCTCTGCTTAAAAAAAAAAAAAAGTCTTATTGAAGAGATTTTAGACATAGCACCAAAACCACAAACCATTACATGAATAAATAAATATATTTGGCTTCATCAAAAGAAAAAGATTGTTGCCCTATGAGTGACCTTATTAAAAAAAATACAAAAAAAAAAAAAAAAAAAAAAAAAGGATTTGGTGCTCTCGCCGATGCAGCCCAGGCTCAATTCCTGGTCAGGGAACCGCACAAAAAGAAAAAAAATACGAAAAATCTAGCGGCCAAATTGGAGAAAATATTTGCAAACTATGTGTCTGATAAAGGGCTTATATCAAGAATATATAAAGAACTCTGAAAACTCAACAGTAAAAAATTCAAGCAAGCCAGTCAGAAAATGAGCAAAAGACGCAAAAGGATGAATGGATGACAAATAAGCACATGAAAAGATATTCGAGATCATTAGCAATTAGAGAAATGCTAATTTAGACCACAATGAGATATCACTATGTACCTATTAGAATAATTAAAATAAAAAATAATGCTAGCCAGGGTACACAGAAATTTAATCTCTCATACACTGTGGTGGTAACATAAAATGTTACATCTACTTTGGAAAATCTTTTCAGCTTCTTAAACAAACAAACACACAAACAAACACACAAACAAACATACATCATTCATGATCTTGGGCATTTATCCCAGAGAAGTGAAAACATGTCCACAGAAAACCTCTACAGGTGAGTTCATAGCAGCTTTATTTTTTAATTGCCCCAAACTGGATACAACTTAGATGTCCTTCAGTGGGTGAATGGTTAAATAAATTGCAGTAATCCATATTCTGAATTACTACTCAGCAATAAAAAAATGAATTATTGTTATAAACAACTTGGGTGGATTTCAAGGGTATTATAGAAAAAGCCAATCTCAATGTTTTCATACTGTATAATTTCATTTGTATAACATTCTCAAAATGACAAAATTTAGAGATAAAAAAGTGATTAGTGGCTGCCCGTGTTTAGTGATAATAGGAGTGGTGGATGTGAGTATAAAGGAGTAGCATGAGGGAAATCTTTGAGTTGCTGGAATGTTATCTTGACTTTGGTGGTGGATACATTAATGTACACATGTGGGAAAATGACACAGCATTGCACACACACACATTGTACCACTGTTAATTTTCTAGGTTTGATATTTTTCTGTAGTTATGTAAGATGTGACTTTTGGGAAGCAGTTGGCTGAGAGGTGTGCACGACCTCTGTGTATTATCTTTATAACACCCTGTGAATGTATAATTATTTCAAAATCAAAAGTTACAAAGTGTAAACCACATAAAAATTTTGATACTGGTGACATGAGAATGATAATTTTGAAATACTGGATTTAATAAAATAGATTATGAAAATAGAAAAAAAAACAAATGAAAATTTCGACATACTCATATGGAATGGTTTTCATTATATACTGTTAAATTAAAACAGCAGAATGCAAAATTGTATCTATAATATGTTACCCTTCATGTAATAAAGAAGGGCATATAAGAAAATAGAAATGTATCTGCTCATTGTGAAAAAGATTTACAGGATGGGTACACAAAAGTCTAATGAATTGGTAACCTGTAGAAGTTTCATGGATATAGGCTGGTTAAGAATGGGATAGTGGCAATGATGTAGGGATGAGAGACAAGCAAGTCTTTCAGTATACTGTTTTTTTCATAAGTCTGATTTACAGAGTAATAAGTGTTTCATGTACTAAATCAATCAGAAGTATAATCAACTAGCCAGTGGGAAGAACCCAAAATGAAATATGAACAGTAACACATGAACCTATTTATATTACAAATGAGTAACATCACTATATTGAAGAGGAGGGGAAGAAAAGAACTAACAAAAGTAATTTTGAAGAACAGTATTTTACTGTATATTTTAAGACTAAAGACAAAAAGAACAGTGCACAAACATTGTACTGTAGTTGGTAAATTTATTGTTTACTGGGGTATGGGTTAGCAATTCTGAAACTAATGTACTTAACATTCTAGGATTAAATAAATAACTAAATATATATTACAAACAATGAATACTAATTTTTTTTTGCTATTGGAGAAGGACATTACAAATAAGCGAAGGGGGAATACTAGAATGATCACTGTGATATAGTATTGCAATGAAAACAGTCAATCTGAACTCATTTTTAAAAAATATACAGATAAATAGATTAAAAAGTAAATATAAGTAAGTATATACAAGATTCATTCTATTAGTCAAGAGGGTCCTCCACAAGTCTTTCTTAAATAATCCCCTTAGCCATTCCATCTGTAATTTTGACTTCTACTGAGATAGCTAAGTGGATACATAAGTCATAGGTCTATCTCTTTAAAGAGCCCCCTGTCTGTTTGAATATAGCAGACTCTGTTAACTAGAACTCAAGCAACTGGCATTCTCAGGCAACCAACAAAATGTTTTTGTCAGTTACTTGAAATTTTGTTGGTTGCTTAAGAGTGCCAGTTGCTTTAGTTCCAGGTATCAGATAGTCTACTTACATTTATTCAGCATCTACCAATCCCCATGGGTGCTGGTTTACTGAGAGTCTACTGTACTATGATCTTTTGATCCTTTTGAGCCACTAGAAAAATGCTGCTCAGCTGTACTGGTGGTTTTTTCTCTAGAGCATTCTTTCCTGACAATGAATCTCCTAATTTAACATATTTTGCAATCTTCAGATTATGCAGAAACACTGTACTATTTTGCCATTTTTCTGTAAGTCTAAAATCATTTCAAAATAAAAAGGTTTTAAAAATGTTTTATTGATGCATATTGGTACCATCAGTATTTGGCCTATTTCCTTACATCCTAAGTAAATGTATTGCCAAATGTTTTCATGTTATTCAGTTGGTAAGTGAATGATTGTATTTCATTATTTTCAAGTAAGTTTTTAAAATTATGAATGAGATTGGATAGATTTTCATACATGCTTTGGTTGTTATGCATAGTTTATGAGGGCTGCAATAACAAAATACCACATACTGGGTAGCTTAAACTTTAGAAATTTATTTTCTCACACTTCTGAAGGCTGGACCTCCAAAATCAAGGTACCAGTCAAGGCAGGGTTGGTTTCTCCCAAGGCTTCTTTCCTTGGCTTCCAGGTGGTCACCTTCTCCCTGTTTCCTCATGTAGTCTTTTCTCTGTGCATGTGCTTCTCTGGTGTCTCTGATTTTATAAGAACACAAGTCATATTGGTTTAGACTCCATTTTTATGACCTCATTTAACCCTAATTACCTTTTAAAGGCCCTATCTCCAAATATAGTCATATTGAGGATAAAGTCTTCAAAATGAATTTTGTCAGGGGACACATTTTAATCCATAACAGCTGTCCATTTTATTTAAGAGATGGAGGTGGCAGATTGTATTTTGGGTTGACATTTAAATGTGTGCCTATCATTCTTATGCATCCGGTGAATCTTCATTCACTGCAATCTCCGCTTCAGGATAGTAGTTACCTCTGTGGTGGTAAGGAGTACAATTGGAATAGATTATTGATCTTAAAGCAAGGGATGGTTACATAGGATTTTTTTATTACAATATTTTCATTCTCATATTTATCTGAAGTATTTCATAATAAATTATTTAAAATATTGAGTAGCTTGGTTATAAAGAACAATAAAAATTGGAGGCAGTAGCTAGAGAGACATTGATTCAAGAGAGAATCTTTTTAAGGTTGGGAAACTTCTACATGTTTATTAACTAGGGGAAGTAGAACTGGTGCTGAGGAAGGGATTAAAGATCCAAGTGAGAGAGAGGATAACTGAGAAGGATTGAGAAGATGGCTTCCAGACTTCTTGAGGAAGAATTGGCTATGGCTAAACTTTTATGGAAGAAGGAGAGCAAAGTAGGAATAGATGCATATGAGTTTGCAAGCTGGGTATATAAGGAAGCAGTGGCTGTGAAAACTGCGAAAGATAATGGTTGCTGTACTCTATTTTCTCAAGTAGATTGTAAGTTTTTCTAATCTGTTGAGACTAAGGGGAAATGGGTGTATAGCTGGAGACATTAGTGGAGTGAGAGTCTATGAAGGGAATAGAGAGAGAACTGGCCAAGGATATATTAAAGGATTCTTCTTAAAGGAAAATGCACACCATAAATCTAAAGTGGTACCATCCCTGGTGGGGCATCACATCCTCCTCCTAAGACTGCTCAAAAGCTAGTGTGTACAATTAGAAGAGACTAATTGTATACTGATTTTAGCATTGGTGCTTTTAGAAAATTGCAGACAATGAACAGGGACCAAAACCACTGAGGGTTTTGGTAGTTATTAATTATCCACCATTTAGACCAAACTGGACAAAAAGAGACAGGAAAGAAGTGAGGAAATTGATAAAATGAGAAAAAGTGGAAGAAGCAAAGGAATAAGGTTTCAGTGTTAAAGACCAGGAATAGGGAGAGTGAAGGCATGAGATTACTAGAAGGATAGGAAGTTGTTATCAGAGTTGAATAATCATATTTTGAATAGCAAAAATGAAACAGATTTCCAAGCGATGGTAAGAAGATATTAGCTAACACTTATAAAGACCTTACTATGTGTCAAATACTGTTTGAAGCATTTTATACATATTAGGACATTTACACCTAACTTCACCTAAGAAGAATCCAAGGCAAAGAGAAGTTGTGACTTGTCTAGGGTGACAGAGTAAGTTATGGAGCTCAGATTTGGAACCAGGTTGTTCAGATCTATAGTATAGCACTTCAAGATCTTTGTTATGTTCATGAAAATGGGTGCCTAAAATAATGGTAAAGGTCATTGGTGATGAGAAGGCCAAAGAACTTTGAGGCAAGAATCACTGAAAGGTCATTCACATAGACCATGGTTTGTATTAAAGGGTAATCTTCTAACCCTACAGTACAGGATCATACATCATGTATGCTTGATGAAGTAATTTGGTCTTTATACTGAAGGCTAGGGAGCCATGGAATCTCATTACTTTTTAAATGTTCTAATTAATTTACAAGTAGATACAAGACTGACACTAGCATGTTTAGTCTCTTATCATTTATCTAACAAAAGAGGAGCTTTGGGGGTTGGTGCTCTATACAATTTTAGGGGAAATGTCAACTTCAGTTTTATCAGAAAATCTATTTTTTCAATGAATGACCTCAATCCCTGCAGAGTTCATAAAAGTGTGATTTTTTTATGCATTTGGCCAGGATAAGAAAATTGTATTTTGTGAGGTGATTTGAAGAGCAATTAAAGTGCTGATTATTTTTATCCCCATGATTCAATAGAAGATTATTTCTACTAACCAGTGATCAGCTTTTGAGTGAAGTTGTTAGACCCTTGTGTAAACAACTTTAACGTGTTAAATAATTAAAGTTCTGACCTTTGTGTGATACCAGAGATGTACTCTGACCATGTTTTCCAAACAAAGACATGAACCAAGGATCTTTTCTGATTTGTGAATTTATTTATATGAAACGTCTTATATAGATATTTGAAATGAAATTACAGTTTATTATACATCTATCAGATTGCCTTATTTGAAAAAGATCAAAATGATATGTTCTAGAAATTCTGGACCTTCTGTATGTGTAACCTCATGGAATGGTTGTGGGGATTAAAAGATGTAATATATATGAGAGATGATGCTATTCTACCACTATCAGGGATTATATGTTCCTGCCAAGTTGTTTGGTTAATGGATATGATTTCTCAGTTGACAGATACTATAATTTTAGTAATGTGTTTTTTCCATTTACACTCGATCTTTAATAGAAAAGGGCTTAAACACATTGGTTTCAAGTTTCTGTCTTCCCTTCCCTTCACCCTCTCTTTTAAGAACACCCAAAAGTCTAAATAAAATTTAAATGCATCAGAGGAATTGATACATAAAGGAGCCCACTTCTGAGTCTTTAAAAGAATTTTAAAAAACAACGTGAAACATTTTCTCTAAATTATTTGTTTTCTAAGTTGGTAGGTAGGTATGTGATGGAGGAAGCAGATGTACCATGACACTGATCCCTAGAACAATGTCAGTCATTCTTAAGTTCTCTTTCTTCCCATCTCACAGAGGGTTATGTATCTGATGTTGTTACCTTGAGTGAGATACAGAGGCAATTTGGACTGACAGAGGGAAGTTGACTGTTTTCTGAACATTTTTGGGATAGGGAGGTGAACTCTCAGGAATAACAGGGGAAGGGAGAGGTCATCTCTGAAAGCATTTCCTAGCAATTTACTTTTGAGAACAGCAAGTTATTTCACTTAAGGGGACAAAATATGGGATAAATTCATTTGAATATTGAAACTGGAAAGTGAGCTTGAAAATGTTCTGGTCCAGGCTGTTCATTTTACATGATGTCCATTTTCATAGTGTTGGTAACAAATTTGCATTTTTTATAACTCTCTTCCCTCTCATCTGCTTTATCCCACCCACACACTTATCCGTACAGTTCTTCCCAACTAGTGTATAAAAAATTTCAGGTACCAGCCTCAAAGTCTTACCAGTTGTCTCACTTGTGCTTTGCAAAATCATCCTCTTAGTTACGCAGCTCGATGTTGGCCATTTTTCTCCTTTATTGCTGTGGAGATCATTTTATTGGAGCTAGGAACTAACAGGTCTGACTGTTTAGATTTAGATTTAGATTTGTATATAAGGAACATGGAATCAGGCTCTGTGCCCAGTGTGGGGCAATATAGTCCTTAGTCTAACTCTGTGAATAATGGATATTATTATGTCCTATTTTTCTTTCTTTCTTTTTTTTTTTTTTTTTGAGTGGGGCAGGCTCTGAGTATGGTTAAGTCACTAAGCCAAGACTTAAATCTAGGTTAAGCCTGCACCTCAGGGAATGGGAACCTGTTTTACATGTGATGTTAAGGACAACATGCAGTTATTGTCTTTGCATCACTAATGTTGACTTAGCTCTTCTAACCTCCCTTAGATTCCTTCCTCATTGCCAGTGGTTCTCTTTTACTGAGTGGGAAGCTGCTTCTCAATCCAAGGGGATCTTGCTCTACTGCCTGAGTATAGTTTTCTGGGAGAATAATAATTATTTTCTAGATAATTAGAAAAATCTGTGATCAATTTATGTGAAAATGGATTCTATTCTTATCTCTGAAGATGTTTGGTGAGAAGCCTGGTTGAGGATACTGAATGGTATAGTCTTTGCTGCAGACATGGATGGTTGAGGGCAGCTCTTCTAGTGAATTGGCCAGAGAAAGCCGAGTTATTCTCAGTGTGAAGTTTGTGGGAACTCAAATGCTGCCTATGTTCCCAAATGGCCAAATGGGACCTACTCCAGGAAAAACCCAACATCACAACCATGTAGTGAATTTGGGGAGGCAAACAAGAGTCCTTTTAAGGAACAACCCTGACTTATGTGTTTTTCAGATACTCAATGTAGCAACCCAGAGGAAACGGTCCCTTCTAGTCCTGCTCTGTTTTTCCTTTCTCTCTGAAATGTGGCTTATACAAATTTTTGTTTTGCCACTAGAGAGCAGCAAGAGAATAAATAAATGTTTTCCTCTACTTCTGCTTTTTGGAATGATAGGTAGGTAGGTAGGTAGGCAGATACTTAAAAATATAAGTACATTACAAATGAAGATTTATACTTTACAGATTTATATTTCGTATATTTTAAAATATACCTGTATGTATCTATCTACAGATATACATATAAGTACATACATACACACAGACACATGGAGGGGGGCGGAGAGAGAGAATATCTAATTAATCCAGATCTCTACTTCATCAATTCTAGTTTCTGAAATGATAAAGTTAAGCTAAAAGTTATTAAAAAGAACATACTTATTAATAAGCCTGTATATATGGAGATATTGTTAGATTCTAATATATAGTTATTATAGCTGGGGATTTGGCAGGCATTTTCAAATGAATCTTAAAGAAAAAATATCTTTAAGTAGTGAATATTAAGAGCAAAGTGTAGGGGGGTTCCCTGGTGGTCTAGTGACCAGGTTTCTTCGCTCTCACCACCACAGCATGGGTTCACTTCCCAGTCAGGGAAACAAACAAACAAACAAACAAACAAAAATAAAAAGCAAACTGCAACCTGAAAAAAACTATCTGAGTGGAGAATTATTAAGATTGAGAAATTTCAGATGTGCTTATCAGTTATAGTAAATCTTTGAAAACATAGCTTCAAGTTTTCAATTCTGTATAAATGAAGATCTTCACAAGTTTTCAAAACGCGTAGTTCTTTTAGCTTTGAAGTGAGGCCAGAACCTGTTTGAAATGAATAAGCATCTCCAAGGCTTATAAGACTGCGATAAGTGTAGCACACAGCTGTGAGCTAGGGTTTACCTTCAAATGATCAAAGAGCTGAAACATTCCCCACGAGTCACTCTTTTGATTCTCATCACCCTAAGAATTATCCTCAAGATTCAGCAAAATGTGAAATTTCCCCCTGCTTCATTTTCCACTCTCCATCTTACCCTGGAGTAATAATTAGAACAGTAAAAACAATAGTTAACATTTAGTAAGAGCTTACTGTGTGCCATGCATTGTGCTAAACATTTGACATTCAACATCTCATTGGTCCTCTCAACTTCTTTTAGGTATTCCCTAATTTTACTTAAGGTACACTGAGGCCTAGAAGGGATTAAATTCATTATGGACTATCAAGATTAAATATGGTTTTATTTTATTTTTGGAGGCTTCTGATGTATGTGTGTATGTGTATGTGTTTGTGTAAGGAGGGGGGAGAGAGCGAGAGATAGAAAGAGAGAGAATGAGTAGAGAATTGGAATTTTGATAATTTAAAAAGATCTCCAAGATCATGTAGTCCATTTCTTTCATTGACTAGTGATCTTTCTCATATCATATACTTTTACCTTTACTGTTATTCTGTGAATGATCTGAGTGTCAAGTTTGAATATCAACATTTGAATAATATGGAAAGACTGGAGCCATTGTGCTAGAGGGCCAGATAAATGTACTTTGGCAGCCAGACTTGAAGCAAACTGAGGTCCCTCAGTCTAGTAATACTGCCTATGAGAATTCCTGAAACCAGAATCAGTGGAGGTGCATTGAGACTTGGGGGACTCTTTTTTTTTGCTCTGAGATTTTGGAAATGATGGCTGGATCACTGCTTCTCTCTTGGACTAAAACTTCTTAAAGTAACCTTGAAATGCTCAGGCCACCTCTGTAGGCTTTCCAAATACCCCTTTGTAATCATTTTACCTTGATATCTATGTCTTTGTAGTCAAAGGGGCTTTTCTTAGAAGTCTTTAGACATTGTTAAATGATACAGAAACTGTTTACTTCCCCAGCCTAAAGGTATCCTACATAGGTCTAAAAGGAACACTCCACTTGAAATCTGCCATATCTTTCTTAATAGAAAACAAATAATCCATGTGAAGTGGATGGAGGTGTCATTAGCAGGATCTGACTTCCTTCTTTCTCTCCCTTAGTATTCTCTTGCCCAAGGGAATGGATTGACAGGTAGAGCATAGGTTATAGACTAACTAGATATAATCAGTGAGAGTATAAACCCATTTTCTGTAGGGCACCAGATTGGGGATTAGAATTCTTGGGTTCTAGTCTTAGTTATACCACCTATTGGCTTTGGAGCCTTGGGTAAATCATTTCCCTTCTTTGAACATCAGTTTTATCATAAATATAATGTATGGGTAGACTAGATAGGATTCTAGAATGCTATATCTAGAAGGGCTTTAAAGACTGTTGCAGAGACCAAAGGCAGATCTGGTGGTGACAGCCCTCTTTTAAAAAAAAAAAAAAGTTGGCTCTTGGTAACAATAGACATGGTATTTTCAAAGTTCTGTGCATACTCTTCAAAACTTGATGACACACTTGATGGTTAAGATGATCTCTGCCAAATGCTAAGAGCTCATTATTTTTGACCCCATCATCACTTTTGTTTCTAATGAAGTTCAGAGTATAGTTTTGCTAGTATAACTAGACCCCAGAAAGTGCAACACAGCCTCAGCCAAATGTAAATGGAGGCTCAGTGGAAATCTGGGATTAATCAGGGCCAAGCCTTGTAGCTTTGATTTATAGAAAGGCAAGATGCTTTTTGTACAATGTGATATTTGCAGCCCTGAAGCAGCATCTGGGAAGAATCTGGATTGTTGCTCAGTTCTGCCAAGAGTTGGAATAAGGCTAAATATCGTGGCTTTTGGCAATTGAAAAATGATTGTCTTACATTAAATTTCTTGTGTTTTTCACACCTAAAAATCTGACAGAGAAGAAACAGGAAGGGTGTTAATATGTGACAAAACTCAGGCAAGTGGTTCATGACCCTCCTCCTCATTGAAGGTGATACTTCTCAGGTTGTGCCTCAAAGCCCAATGAATGTTATCATTCAATTTTAGTCATGAGGAGCCTTCAGTAAAAGGATTCCCAGGAGGTGGACTCCTGATTATAACCCCAGGCAATGGTCAACGCCCAACAGAGTGAAGTAGTTTTCCTTGGATATTGTGTTCTAGACCAGGACTTTAGAATTCAATTCAGCTGACATTCACTTAGTGCCAACCATATGCCCAGAAAACAAATAGCACTGGTTTGCTGGACCCTGCTCTGTATACCCTCTGGGATTTTTCTGGAAGTCACTATCAAAGACCATAAAACCCTAAGTGTTCTTAACCAGTCTGCAGAAAACCAAATCAGTCTGTCCTTGTTCTGGAGGTTTAGAGGGTGGGAAAGTAAGTTTTGCTTGATACTGTTTTCACCTAAGACATTATTTTTAAACTTAAAATGTTTCTTTTTATGTTATATAGTAGACAGAATGTTGCCCTTGAAGTCAGATCTATCTCAGTTCATATCGTAGCCCTGCGACTTATTATCAGGTGACCTTGGACAGTGTACATTATCCCTAGCCAACTCTTTGGCCTGAATTTTCCTCTCTAATTTTCTTCCCAGTGAACTTACATAGTATATCTATGAGTTAAGAATTCCTACTTGGTTTTTCAGCTGTAAAAGACATACTCCAGTTTTCGGAGGAGGAAAAATGAATGCTTATACCCTGTGAAGTTTTAATAATTTCTTCAACTTTTCATTTATGTTTTTACTTCTTTTCTTACCTTTTAATTCTATGAAAATGGTAGATAGAGGAAGTTATCTATCTATTCAGAGGTGAAATTTAGGGACTATACTAATTGATCAGCCATGCCCTTTATTCCCAAGTTCTCTTTGGAAATCCAGAGAAAGGAATTTTTGGACAATCAGGAAATGAATTACTATATGTAAAACACTTAGAGCTGTGATTGTGACACATAACAAATACCTTATAGGAAGGAGTTCACTATTAAAAACAGCTCTGTCTGTGTTTTGAACTGGGAAAACATTTGTTCCACCAAAGTTGTGGTTTTTGTTAATCTTTTAGGTCAGCAAGTTGTACCACCATTTATACCATCTCCTGCCACTGCTATCACTGACCCTTAACAATGTTTGCACGAGATACAGACAAGCTAGTTTTGCATTCTATGCCACGTGGTATCTGACTCATCCTTTTAGATAAGAAAGTCTCACACACCATGGGTCTCCCATTTATTTAGGATTTGTTTCTTCTGTCTTCAAAAGGTATTTTGTTATTAACTTCTCAGAGCATGTTTAAAATAAGTCTTTCCATGAATGTTCATGAAGTCAATAGGGAATTAAATAGAACAGGCTGGGTTTCTTTTCTTGGATCTCTCTTAACTCCCTTTCCATGTCTAAAAGTTTTCAACTCATAAATTGGACTGTTAAAAGTCAGTACACAGGTCATGGGACCATCATCTCTCCTTCCTCCTGTCTTAAGAGAAACTATAGAGATTTCCCCACGTTTTCCTTCCCAAGCCCACTGGCTGTATCTGTAGTTTGTAGTCCTGTTTTCAAAGAACTAATGATATCCATTAATTTAATATATACTTACTGAATTTTTATTAACTACCATGCAAAGTTCTGGCACTGGGGATATACCTATTAACAAAACAGAGACCCTTATTTCATGGATCCTGTATTCTAGTGAGGAGTGACAGTTGACAAACTGATATACTTGTCAGGTAGTGATAACTGAAGAAAAATAAAACAAAATGAGGGACTGTTATCTCATAGAAGGTGGTGTTAATGATATTTAGTTAGAGAATGGAATAAGGTAAGGGCACAAGCCATGGTAGAAGTGAATGCAGAGTTCCTGAGGCAAAAGTGTGCCTGGCGTGTTTAATAGAAAAGAGGCTCAAGTGGCTAGGGTTGAATGAGCAAGGAGGACCGTTTCCTTCATTTGTCTGCTCAAAGGGATAGCAGTAAGACATAAATTAAAGCTCATTATTTAAAAGACATGTGAAATGAGGTCTTTGGAGGGCATACAGAACAGAGAGTGAGAGGGAAGTGGATTCTTCCTCCCACAGTAATTGCCAGTATTTTCACATGAAAGCTTGGCTCCAAGGTTTACATCTGTAGGCCAGCTTTAGGAAGGATGTTGCAATTCATGCTCACTCTACAGTTATCCAGGCCATGTTTTCATTTTAGGATACCCAACAGGAATTATCCCCTCTGCTTTTCTAGACTTTTCTCATTTAGAGATAGAATGATTTTAAGCCTACTGAGCATCTTCTCTGAGCCCTGCCTACCAGCACATTGGCAGATCTGGTCTCAAGAAGGTTCCCAACCAATGTTTTATTTTTCTTGGAGGAGATGGGACCTGTAGACAGCACCCTTTCCAGATGTAATTTGAAGCTCTCATTACAAACCCTACATGTTAGTGAGCCCACATCTATCTCGGGGTTTGGGTAGCACCTTGTAAAAGAGCAGGTTGTAAAGGAAGAGTTTTGTCAATAAGGGGTTAATAATTTGTGCAACTAGAAGAAGTGATTAAAATCATTTAATCTGGAAGAGACCTTGAAGAGCCATCAGGCATCAGGTCTACAATCCCTGATTTGCATAACATAAAGCCACTTCACCTCTTATTGCTCCAGTCTCAACATCCCTCCCTACCCCACTTCCTCCGCCCTCTTCTTCCATCTCCCCTCTCCCCCGCAAGGAAATATGGGTTTAAGTCTTTGTTAGGGTTGCCAATAGAATAGTCACTATTCATTGAGCACTTAATATATTTTAGACTAGGCTCTTTACATATATCTTCTCATTCAGTTATCACAACCCTATGAGATAGATAGTATCATTATGCAACTGTGGTTTGCAAAATGCAGATTGAGCTTCAAGGTTGAGACTATATAATTTAATAAGTACCTTGCCCCAGATTGTGTAGCTAGTATGTGGCAAAGACTCAACGCAACTCATTCTGACTCAAAGCTGCCTCATTAATCTCTGTTATACTCTCTTCCCCCAATTCTAGTGAAGAAGGAATAAGTAAGAAAAGGCTCTATTATTTAATAGGCCTTGAGGGGCACGGCAGCCAAAATTCATTCATTTATTCTAAAAACTCACTGAACTACTAGAAGGACTCTAGCTTTTAGAGATGAATGAGACAAAAAATCTCTTCTATCAGCAATCTCATGATACTGACAGGGAATTTGGACCACCTAATATTCAGTATAGAATGTGATAACTAGTATGGTGAAGATGTACATCAGATGCTGTGGGAGAACATGGAAAGAGAATATATACCTCTGTCTTCGGAATCAGAGAAGGCTTCATACAGTGATTTAATTCCTGAAAGTTAAAGAAAAGTTGATTAAGGTACAAGCTAAACTCCTATAACAAAGAGAACCAAAAATTCGGTGGCTTAAATAAGATACAGAGAAGTTCATTTCTCTCTCATGTAAAAGTCCAAAGGTAAACTCCAAAATTGATAGGGGCTCAATCTTTTTATCCTAGATACTTGTTCCATTTGTCTCCATTTACCCCAAAGAGAGGGAGAAAAGCAACAATGGATTAAAGACAATTTCATTACAAAAACATGATCCAGAATTTTGTATACATAACTTCCACTTGTATTCTATTGTCTAAAACTTAAATACATTGCCTTACCTAGCTGCATGGGAAGGTAGGAAATACAGGCATGGATACAAAACTAAAACTCTTAACTTCTATTAGTAAAAGGAAGAAGTGGTGATGGGTACTAGGAAATAATTAGCAGCCTCTGCCATAAAAGGGAAAGGTGTTCCAAGCACAGAGAACTCTGTATAAACACAAGAATGAGAAAACATATCATGTTAAGAACTATAATAATTCAGTATGGGATATAGTATAAATTGAAAGTAGGAATAGTAGAAGACGAAACTGGAGATTGCAGGCAATGGCCAAATTATGGAGCACCTTGTGTGCTAACTGAGGAATTTGGACTTTGTTCCAAAGATAGTGAGGTATCTTTAAACAAAGTAGTAATACAATTATTTTAAGTTTAGAAAGGTTACTCCATTCCTACTTTGGTAGACAGATTAAAGTAAGGAGTGACAGGAGGCACAGAGAACAGTTAGGAAACGATTTTCGTAATATTAGAGTGACGATGAAACTCAACTAAGGCAGTGGCAGTGATCAGAGAGGTTAGATTAGAAAGCTATTAAGGAAATATAATTGATAGAATTTGGTAACGAAATGACTGTGGGATGTGACAGAGAGGGAGGATGCTAAGATAATAATATCCAGATTTCTGGATTGGATGTTACCATTGTTTTAATTAATAAACAGGTATAAGGAAAGAAGTATGTTTAATTTTAGAAATGTTGAGTTTGAGATAGCTCATATGGAAGTACTCAGCAGACAGTTAGATATATTGGTATAAAAATCATTACAGAAATCTGGTAGTTCAAACCATGAGAGTGGATAAAACTGTTGGGAAAGAGAGTAAGTCTAGATAAGTGAGATCAATAGAGGACTAAGAACACAATCCTGCAGAAGATCAACATGTAGGAAGACCCAGTTCAAGAGACTGGACAGTGTTCAGAGAGGTAGAAATATGGTCAATCAGAAAAATAAACAGTAAAGACATTTTTAGAGCAGAAATCTCAACTGTGTCAAGTGCTGGGGCCAAGTCAAAATAAGGACTGAAAAGTGCCCATTGGACTTGACAATTAGGAGGTTAGTGATGATCATTGTAAAAACCATTATGGAAGAGTGGTGTGAGCAGAGACCAGATTCATGAGCAAGTGGGATATGAAGAAATGGAAGCCAGGGTACTGTGGAATGACTCAGCAATATGGTAGTATAGGAATTTCTAGCACAGGTCTCCTCCCCAGAACATCAATTTGAACAACTTTCACAAGAGCTAAGGATCCAGGTGAAAGATTACAACACCTGAGTGAAGCACAGAATTAAGAAGAGACACATTGAGCAGGGAAGATAGAGTCACATTATTCCTATCACCCCTTCCCCTAAGCCCTGGAAGCCCAGCACAGAGAGAGACATACTCCCTATGGGAGAAGGACAGTAAAATGAGCTCCTGACTTCACTGTGGACTCCAGCATTCTCCCACCCCAGCAATAGGCCAACTCCGGCCAACTCCAGTATCTCCTCCAGTTTCCCAGTGAGTTCCCGTAAGCCTAGGATCGTGGCCCATCCAGGGGTCTATCAGTTTCTGTGACCCCAGGTAGCTTTCACAGCCCCAAAAGGCTCCTACAGCATCAGGTTCCCATTAGGTTCCTACATACCTAAGCCCCCAAGCCACATTGGCATCACTTCACTCCCATGACCCCAGTCAGCTCCCAGGACACCAGTGGGCTCCCATGAACCAGGCTTTGTACCCATCCCAGGGCTGGCTGGCTCCCAAGTCAACAGGCTTCTGGTGGGCTCTGCTAAATCCAGACTTCTGGCTCATTCAAGCACTTGCCACCTATCACAGACTTAGCCTGTAGACTGGCTCTTAAAGAACCAGGCTCCCAGGCCACCTCAACACCATGACTGCTTTACAGCTCAGGCTCCAGGAAGGTTTCTGTGGACCCAGACTCCTGGCCCACCTCAGTGCTAGGCCAGTACCAGCACCAGCCTGTGAGCTGGATCCCATGAAAGTAGGTTCCTGGCCTGCCCTAGTATTAGGCTGGGCCCCATATACCTAATCTCCAGAGAAGGTGGCAGGTTTCAGGATTACCCTAAGTATCAGACCAGCCCTCATGGCTCCAGCCTTTAGGCCGGTTTCCATAAAATCAGGCTCCTGGCCCATCCAGCACCAGTGCAGTCTGTGTAGACCCAGATGCCAAGCCCACCCCAGTGATCTCTGAGCCTGGTCAGCCCCAGTGGACCCAGCTCAGGTCTGCCCACTTGAAATGAGGTCACAGGCTCATCACTAGACTCAAGCACCAGGTCTGGCCCAGTAAACCCAACTCCAGGCCCACTCTCTTAACCCTACCAGACCTGAGGCCCTGAACCTAACTGTCCACTATACCTGAGCTCCTGAGCATTAAAGCGAAAAAACTAACATGATAGAGAAAAATGTTAGTTACATGCAAACAAGTGGTTAGAATAAGATGGAACTTGGAGTCATTTTTTTCACGTAGTAGGCAAAGTACCTAAAATCAGGTACAGCGGTATAGCGGCAGATTTGGAAATTACCGAAAAATCGGTAAAGCAGTCTGGTAGGGTTAAACCAGGCACCAGGCTTTTCCATGTGGCCCTAAGCATTAGCCCTGCTGACCTGCTGACTCAGGCACCAGACCTGCCTGCACAAGGACTCCGCAGCAAGCCACTCCATGCACACCACCAGATAGCCCATCTAGAATCTTAGAGTGGGAGGACTGCTGTAGGGCTTTGCCTGCTGGAGCTAGTCTAAAGACGGAAGGAGATTCCTTCTTTCTCCAATGCACAGCACCAACATAAGGCTATAAGGATCAAGAAAAAAGGAAATATGAGACCACCAAATGAAATTAATAAAACTCCAATAATTGACCCTTCAGAAATGAAGATTTAGTAATGGTCTGACAAGGAATTCAGAATAATCTTCTTAAATTCAGTGATCTATAAGAAAACACAGATAACTAAATGAAATTAAGAATACAATGCATGAACAAAATGAGAAGAAACAACAAAGAACAAATAAATAGAAACCATTAAAAAATCCCAGAGTTTAAGAAACCATGACTGAAATAAAGAATTCAATAGAGAGTTTCAACATCACAGTTATCCAAACAGAAGAAAGAATTAGTGAATTAGAAGACAGGTTATTTGAAATCATCCATTCAGAGGAACAAAAAGAAAAAAAAAGAATCAAAAAAGGTGAACATAGTTTATGTGAATTATGGGATCCATTAAAAGAAACAATCTATGCATTATTGAAGTCCCAGAAGAAGAATGGGAGAAAACTTATTTAAAGAAATAATAGTTCAGAACTTCTCACAACTGGGGAGATATTTATAAAGCTAACAAGTCACCTCAAAATTTCAACCCAAAATAATCTCAAAAATACACTATAATGAAACAGTCTAAGATCAAAGACAATTTTAAAGGCAACAAGAGAAAAAAGTACACATATAAAGGAACCTCTATAAGGCTATCAGAATATTTCTCAGCAGACCAGGAGAGTTGGATGATATACGCAAAGTGCTGAAAGAAAAATACTGCAAACCAAACATAATTTACCCAGCAAATTATCTTTTCAGAAATGAAGAAGAAAGATTTTACCAAACAAACAAAAGCTGAGGGAGTTCAACACTGGACTTCCCTTATAAGAAATACTGACAGAGGGGAGTTCCCTGATGGTGTAGTGGCTTAAGGCTTCGGCGTTGGCGTTGTCAGCACTGCGGCCTGGGTTCAATTCCCAGCCAAGGAGCTACCCACATACCAAAAAGCAAAAAACAAAAAAAAAAAAAAAAAAAAAAAAAAAAAAAAAAAAAAAAAAAAAAAAAAAAAAAAAAAAAAAAAAAAAAAAAAAAAAAAAAAAAAAAAAAAAAAAAAAAAAAAAAAAAAAAAAAAGAAAAGAAAAGAAATACTGACAGGAGTTCTTCAAGCTGAAATAAAAGGACACTAATAAGTAACATGAAAATATAAGGAAATATAAAACCTACTGTTAAAGGTAAACATATAGTCAAATTCAGAATACTCTAATACTGTAATTTGGTGGTGTGTTAATCATGTAACTAATATAAAGGTTAAGGGCAAAAGTGTTAAAGATAACTTTAGCTACACTAATTTGTTAATGGATACACAATATAAAAAGAGGTAAATTATGACATCAAAAACAAAATACTGGGGGAGGTGTAAATTGGTAGATGTTTTGTATGTGATAAAAAAAATAAATTGTTATAAGCTTTAAACATACTCTTCTATCTATATTTTTGTTTATGAAAGCCTCAAGCAAAAAAATCTGTGATAGATACACAAAAGATAAAGAGAAGGGAATCAAAACATATCATTACATAAAATGATCAGTTCACAAGAAGAAAGACAGCAAGAGAGGAGAGGAACAAGAGAATTACAAAACAGCCAGAAAAAATTTATTAAGGTGGAATTGATAAATTCTTACCTATCGATAATTACTTCAAATGTAAATGAATTAAGTTCTTCAATCAAAAGGCATAGAGTGGCTGACTGGATTAAAAACAGGACCTTCTTAGATACTGGCCATTTTTGTATTCTCATAAGTAATATTCTTGAGCTTTTTTCTTGGGATGTAGTTAAGTTGCTAGAAAACAGCTTGATCCTTTTAAATATTTATTTTAGTCTTTGTCAGGCAGAAAAAAAAGTTGTGTTTAGTCTGGGGTTATTTTTTCTTTACTAAGGAGGCAAAATTGGTCTGTGTATTCTACCCAGTGTCTGAATTATTTTGTTTTCCACTGTGGCTAGTGCAAACAAGAACTCTTCCAGATCGTCTTAGGTAATTGTTCCCTCTAATTCTGTCATGTTCTTGCCTTACACATACATATGTATTGATCAGTCCTCAGCTAAAAGTCTTAAAGAGGACTCCTGCAGATCTCCAGAACTCTCTGTGCAGCTTTCTTCTCTCTGGTACTGTACCATGAAAACTCTCACTTCTTTGCCCTCCCATACTTGCAAGGCAATATTTCAACTTAGAGAGATGGCTGGGCTCCCCTTGAGTTCTCCTCTCTACATTATGTCCTGCAGAATCTCTCCAGGCTGCAAGCTGGGGCAACCATAAGGGCTCATCTCATTTGTTTTTCCTGTCTCTTGTGGATCACAGTCCTTCACTGCCAGATTTCAAATGTTTTGAAAACCATTGCTACATGTATTTTTTTATAGTTTTTTAATTGTTTCAAGCTGAAGATGTTAATCTATCTTAGCTGGAAATGGAAATAGCTATTATGGTATTTTCAGGGGACACCTTGACCTTTTCCATAAGAATTTTAAATTTGTTTATCTTTTGGCCCAGCAATTCCAGTTACTCTTCTGGTTCCTAGAGATATAGCAGTGAACATGATGATATACTTCCGTATAGCTTACAATTGAGTGGGGAGACAGACAACAACTAAAATAAATAAGTATAATATACTGTTATAAAATGACAAGAGTATATTTATTGGATAGAGGGAAGAAGCCAAAGTTTTAGATTTATTCACCTGGAAGGACTCAATGAAATGAGTATAATTGATTATAATCCTACTGAAATTGAGAGAAAAAGCTATATGGATATTTGGAGGTAGAGCACTCCAAGTGGATCAGACACTCAGTGCAAAGGACCTCGTGTATTTGGTGAATAATGAAATATTTGTAACTACTACTGTGCCTAAGCAAATGGTTACAAGATGATAACTGTTTATAATACCGTTACTAGTGGTGATAAAACCAGAAATATGACCTAAAATTGTATAGCCTCAACCTTCTGCTGCTGTGCCATATTATCTCTTTCCTATGCCGTGAGATATTTCATCATGTGCTGCCTTTTTATTATTCTTGCATTGTTTTCTATCATTGTCCAATTTTTACACTGGTTTGACTTGTGTTTCCAATCATGTAAGTCCTGTGACTATATAGCCTGTGTTGACTCTTATCTGGTAGAATGTTGGGCCCTGACATTTCTCTTTGCATTAATCATTGTGGTTAATTTCATTATTGCACTGGACAAGGGTCCCCTTCCTCTATCACCACATATATGTGTCCTCTCAAAGTGTGTACACTCTGGCCAAAAGGTTATTTTCTCTTGGCACAGGAAGATCCTCAAGGATATGTGAGACACTATAAAAATTCTAATCATAGCTCCTCTCCCATTAATCCAGCACTTTTTACATCTTCCAAGGCACTTTGTTTTTTCCAGTTTTTTGAATAATACATACATGGTATGAAATTTTAAAAGATCAAAATGATATAGAGATGAAAAATTTACCTTCATCCTTTCCCCAGACACTCATTACTCTTGTCTTAAGGTAAACAATGTAACCAGTTTCTTTGGTATCCTCTCAGAAATATTGAGCGCATGTGGGTATTTTTAGTTACTGTCCACACTCTACTCCTACCTACACAGTGTACCTTGACTGCCCTTTTCACTTGATTCTTATCACACCCTGGGAGGTAGGTGGTGCTTTCCATGTTACACATGAAGAAGCTAAGGCTCATAGATGGGAGGTAACTTACCTAAGGTTTCCCAGGCAGTTGCAGTTTCTATCTGTATTCTTTTCTCCACACTGAGAAGTATCAGGTCCTGTGCCTCAAAAGTGGTAGGAGATTTCCAAACACTTGCTGGCGGCTAGAATGATTGAAAAAAAAAATCCCCCAATTCCTTTGGTCATATTAGAATCACTATGGCAGACTATAGATTTAATGCCGGTGGGTATCAACTCGTAGTTAACTTTAGGAAGACAAAAACTTGATCTTTCTAATTGCTTTCTGTAAATATTCCCCCTTTACAGATCTATTCAGGTCCACCTGAAGAAAGTGCTGCACCCCCAGTACCTCCACCTCGAATAACAGCACGAAGGCACAAACCAATCACAATTTCAAAGCGCTTGCTGCGGGAAAGGACAGTTTTCTATACTTCTTCCCTGGATGAAAATGAAGGTGAGTACTAAGGTTTACCCTTAGCTTCTTAATGATGATTAGACACAAAAAGGCAGAAGTAGAGGTGTAGTTATTTTTCTCCATGTAAAGGTAAACTTTTCTTGGCTGCTCAGCCAGACAAAGCAAGGCTTTAAAATTTTGTGCTCAGAGAGTAACTCCTTTGACAGTTTATAGGACAGTTTTAAACCTGTAAAGCCAGCACCATAATCCTTTAGGAAGCCAGTGGAGAATCCAAAATGTTCTTAAATTTGTACCTCAATACATTGAATGGATGAGAAATGTGCTTTCTGAATGTTCTGAGATTTTAAATTCCAATTCAGCCATCATGGAGGAATGATGTCAGCAAGATTGCTGAATAATAGTTTCCAGAGCATGTCCCCTCATAGTAACATCAATTTGAAAAACCATTCATGCATGAATAAACTTCATGAGAGCTATGGTAGCCAGCTTAGAGATTGCACCACCTGGGTGGAGCACAAAATTTAAAAAAGGTGCATTGCAGATGGTAGGAAGGGCATTTTCATATTACCCATGTCACTCCTCCCCCAAACTTACACAATGGTGTTTTGAGGTAATTACCCTCCACATGGGAGTTAAGTGAGTCCCATACTTCACCTTGGATCTAAGCACCATGCCTACCTCAATGAACGTCAGCACCATCCTATTCAGCATTGATCCAGGTTCCAGGTTGGCCTCCACAGGCCCAAGCTCCAGGCCTGCCTTTATACCAAGTCATTCCCTGAAGGCCCAGGTTCCAGGCCTGCTCCTGAAGATCCAGACTCTATGCTCAACACAGTGCCAGGCCAGACTTGTGACCACAGGCTCCAGGCCAGCCACTATAGCCCTAGTTTCCAGTATGCAACTGTAAACCCAGCCTACAGGCTGTCCCCTGTGGATCCAGCCTCCAGGTCTACCCCTGTGCCAGGCAAGCCTCCTGGCCCTAGGCTCCAATCTTACTCCAGCAGATATAGGCTGTGGTCTTTCCTACCTGCTGACCCATACATTGGACTAGCCTACTCAAAGACTTCAGCAGCAAGCTCACCTGTGGAGCTTTCCAACTGGCCCCCACCCAGAATCTCTAGTTGTGGTGACTGGTAAAGGGCTCTTCTTACCAGAGCCAGTATGTAAAGACTAGAAGATGTGCCTATTTCTTCAAATAGGCAAACACCAACACAAAACTTCAAGGATCAAGATAATTAGAAAAATATGATACCACCAAAGGAACAACATAAAGCACCAGGAACTGGCCCTTTTGAAACAGATCTGTGATCTGTTTGACAAGGAATTCCAAACAATCATCTTAAAGAATCTGAGTGAACTACAAGAGAACACAGATAGACAACTAAACAAAATCAGGAAAACAATACATGAGAAGTTTAAGAAAGTGATAGAAATCATAAAAAGAAAATAGAAACTTGGGAGTTTACAAAACAATGTGTCTAATAAAGAGAGCTACAAAATTCCTAAATAAGATAATACTAAATAATCAAATCTAGAAATGGGTGCATTATAGGAATGCAAAGGAGATTTAACATAAAAAAAAAAACCAAGGCTTCCCCCTAGAGTGGTTCTCAACCTGTGGGTCACAACTCCTTTGGGGGTCGAACAACCCTTTCACAGGGGTTGCCTAAGACCATCGGAAAACACATCATGTACTTATGCCGACCAGTCACACATGTGTAGAGAGCAGCTACCAATAATTTTATGGGGGTCACCACAACATGAGAAACTGTATTAAACAGTCGTGGCATTAGGAGGGTTGAGAACCACTGCCCTAGAATGTGGAAATCTGGAGGCAGCATAACTTTTACTTCTAAAAGAATACAAAAGGAGATCTTGTCGTTTGTGGGGGAAAAAAAAGAAATAAAGAAATTCTGGAGCTGAAGAACACATTATTACACTGAAAACTTCAATAGATCACTTGAAATTACCCAGTCAGAAGAACAAAAATAAAAAAAGATTGAAAGAAAGTGAAGAAAAACTGAGATACTTATGGGATATCATCTTACAAATTAATATACTAATTATGATGCCCCAGAAGGAACAGAGAAAGAGAAAGAGCAGAAAGCTTATTTAAAGGAATAATGACAGAAAACTCAACTAAATCTGGAGAGGGAAATGAATATTCAGATACATGAAGCCCAAAGAAACCCAAACAGATTAAACAGAGAGAGCTTCACTAAGACACATTATAAGGAAATTCTCAAAATCCCAAGACAAAGAGAGAATTTTGAATGTAGCAAGAAAATAATTGAGTCATCAACATACAAGGAAAATCCCATAATACTATAAGCAGATTTGTCAGCAGAAACCTTGCATGCCAAGATAATGGAACAATATATTCAAAGTACTGAAAGTGAAAAAATGAAACAAAACAGTCAACCAAGAATACTATACCTGACAAAGCAGTCTTTCAGAAATGAAGGACAGATAAAACCTTTCTAGGCAAACAAATGCTGAAGGACTTCACCACTAGACCTAGATTACAACAAATGCCGAAAGAGGCTATTCAAGTTGAAACAAGTGGACACTAACAATGTTAAAAACACATGAAAAGTATGAAATTCATTGGTAAAGATAGATAGCCCAATTCTGAATATTCTAATACTGTATAATAGTGGTATCTGAATCATGTTTAAGTCTAGTGTAAATGTTAAAATATATAAGTATTAAAAATTACTGTAGCTACAATAATTTGTTATGGATACACAATGTAAAATGATACAAATTATTATATCAATAACATAAAATGTAAGGGAAGGAGAAGTTATTGTTTTGTGTATGGTCATTTCCTTTGTGATCAGCTTAAAACAGACTGCTATAACTATAAAATGTTTTATGTAAACTTCATGATACTTACAAATGCAATACCTATAGGCGATACACAAAAGAGAAAGGGAAAGAAATCAAAATATACTACTACAAAATAATCAAATCATAAGGAAAGATAGTCAGAGGGGAAGAAAGGAAATATAAAAGTGTCAGAAACAATTAACAAAATGCCAATAGTAAGTTCTTACCAATAATTGCTATAAATGAAAATGGATTAAATTCTCTAATCAAAAGACCTACAGTTATGATTGGATAAAAAATAAGATTCAACTATGTGCTGTATACAAAAGACTCACTTTAGCTGTAAGGGCAATCTTAGGCTAAAAGTGAAGGAATAGAAAATGTGTTCCATGCAAATGGTAACCAAAAGACAGTAAGTATGCCTATAGTTATATCAGACAAAATAGACTTTATGACAAAAACTGTCACACGAGACAAAAAGATCATTTTATAATGTTAATTATATCATTTGTCAGGAGGATATAACCATTGTAAATATATATGCACCCAGCATCCAAACACCTAAATATGTAAAGCAAATATTAACAGAAATGAAGAGAGATAGAGACAACAATAAAATAATAGTAAGGGACTTCAACACTACTTTCAACAGCTTATAGATCGTCCAGACAGTAATTCAAAAGGAAACAGCTGACTTAAGCAACAATATAATCCACATGAACCTAACAGACATATACATAACATTTCATCCAACAGCACTTGAATACACATTATTTTTCAAGCACACACAGAGAATTCTCCAGGATTGATCATCTTGGGCCACAAAATAAGTATTAACAAACTTAAGAAGATTGAAATCATACCAAATATCTTTTCTGACCCCAATGATATGCAGTTAGAAGTCAATAACTGTAGAAAAATAAGAAATTTCACAAATATGTGGAAGTTAATTAACACAACAATCATGGAAAAACCAATGGCTCCAAAATGAAATCAAATTGGGAATCAAAAAGTTATTATGAGACAAAAATGGAAACACAACATCCTGAAATAAGCATACCATCTCATATAATTCTTGCCACAACCTCAAGAGGTAGGTACTGTTATTATTTCCATTTTACTGTGGACAAAATTTGAGGTACAGAAAAGTTATGAACTTACCCAAGACCCCACAGTGGGTAAGAAACAGGACTAAAATTAGACTTGTCTACCTGCCTGCAGAGCCTACATTTTTAAACATTTTATTATGGAGAGTTTCAAGCATAAACAGAAGTTTAAAAATATATAACATACTCCCTATCACCCAGCTTCAATATTTACCATCACACATCCAGTCTGGTTCCATCTATACCCTTGCCCTCCCCAACCCTGATAGCATGCCAGTTCATCTATAAACGTTTCAGTATGTATAATCTAAAAGATTAGCACTCTTTCTCAAAGAAAATCACAATGACATCCTTATATCTAAAAGAAAACCAAACCAAACAAAACAATAATACCTTAAGATCACTACCTATCTAGTCAATGTTCACATTCTCCTATTTTCATCTTAAAAATCAGGATCCAAATAAGATCCATGTATTACAATTGGTTGACATGTCTCTCGGATCTCATTTAGCTGACCTGAATCTCTATTCTTAATTCCTACACTCTGATTTAGGTTTTCTATTACTAGGGAAGTTGATAATTTCCTTACAAAAGAAGTTCTCAGTCAGGGATTCATGAACAGTTTTAGGGGGTCTCCATTAATCTCTTTTAACATTAGATTTTTAAAATTGTGCATGTACAAGGGCTGTCTGGAAAGTATCCAGCCATGTAATATGAATAATAGAGGCTTTTATGGCTGGATTTTTTCTGGACAGCCCTGGTATTTATGTAGGTGCATTTATCTAGGAACAGTATCCCTGGTTCTCATTAGCATCTCAAAGCTGTACGGAAGACTCAAAACAACTGAAAAGTATGTACGTACTGTTGTCACAGGGAATTAACACAAAAGCTAGGAGAAAAACACAAAGTGGCTAGGTTGGGGTTTCTTTATGAGGATGGAGAAAAGTTAAATTCTGTTAACTTTATTAACTTGAAATTTGAGAGAGCTTCACAAATTACTTTTGCAGTAAATAGAAATAGTTAAGCATTAACTGATGTCTATTTAAAAATAATAGAATATACAATTGATTGGGGATTTTTAAGTCCCTTTTGAATTATATATCCCTTTGAATAAAGCATCTTGGTATACTGTGGTTTTACTGAATTGTGTTGGTGAAAATCATTCTCAGATCTTGAATTGAATTTCCTATTTGATAGGACCTGTGACTCCTGGAATAGGTAGTAACTGATTTGTGAGTTATTGTTGATTTGCTCCACAATAATAGCTCCTTTGAAAATGTGTATAGTTTTTCAATTCTATGTATGCATATATAAAATGAGAAGGTGATAAAGGTTATCATGATTAATTTTCCCTCTTTGCACCAACTTTTCTTAGGTGAAATCCAACATCAGACACCCAATGGTACGATCATCAGCAGTATCGAAGCCCCTAAACTGCCACAGTACCCCAAACTGCCTATTCAAAAGAGTGGGGAAACTGATGCTGGGAGGAAGTCCCCAAGCAGACCTGTTTCAGATGGCAAGTTGGAGTCCTCCCATGAGGTGGATGTGGGAAAGTTGGTGTGTAGGCTGCTGGATGTAGGGACCAAGGCCATGACAAAGGCCACCAATGGACCTCTGCCAGGCTCTGGGCCCAGTAAGCCCCCCTCTTTCTACATAAAGAGACCAGCTCCTCGGCCCCTGGCTTACCACAAGGAGGGTAAGTGCATGGGATATCCCTTGGGAACCAGAACTGAAACCCAACTATTTGTACCTTGAGATCTTTCTGAAGTTGGAGATGTTTAAGTAAAAATCTGTTCCAGTTTATTACCACTTTTATTAGAATGGTAGACAAAAACATAAAAACCATTCACAATGATCACTAGAATATAAGCTCCATGAGGTCAGGAATTTGGGGGCCTGTTTTATTTACCTCTGTATCCCAAGTGCTTAGAACAATGCCTGCCTGTCATATAGTAGGCAATTATAATATTATTTGTAGAATAAATTAATAATGATATTATTTGTTAATATTATTATTGCTAAGTGGTCCCATTAAGTACCTGCTATGTGCCTGGCACTGTACTAAATGCAGACATACTATTTTTGATCCTCACAAACTCACTGTGAAGAATGTATTTTTTTTTCTACTAGAAATCAGAAGCTCGTAGTGGTAAGGGACTTGCCGAAGGCTAATAACTGGCAGAGATGTGATCTAAATCTTACCTACTCTGGTAGGCACCAAAGCCTGTGTTATTTTCAACAAAGCAGAACTATCACTTTACCTTTTTATAAGAAGCTTTGAAACTGAAAGCTATTGTTTTACCATTTCTCACTTTTCACTTTATTACAAATAGGGACAAGGGGGCACAACTTCGGCAAAACTCTACTTTTTAAATTGAAAATTACAAATTCAAGATGTGGCTGACTTTTGCAAACTTAATTGGCGGCTACATGTGGAGACTCATGTAAGGAGGTTGGGACTGGTCCAGAGAGAATATGGAGGGGATATGAAGGTAGTATATTATAATGGAAAGAATATGGATTTTGGTATCACAAAGGCTTACATCCAAATCCTTGGTTTTTTATTCATTTATTTTCTTTATAAAATTTTTTTCACTTACAGTTGACAGTAAATATTATTTTATATTAGTTTCAGGTGTACACCATAGTGGTTAGACCCTGGTTCTTTCATTTTCTAGCTAGATGACTTTCTAAAAATGTGACTTATCTTTTCTATCCTGTCCTGTTCCAAAAAGGATTTAAGGAATTTCACAATATAGAAAACTATGAGAACTTCAAAATAGTAAGAATAATTTACCAGTAAACAAATGTTTATTGAGTACTTGTTGTACACTTAGCTCATTCTAGGTGTTGAGGATATTAGAGTGAATAAGACATGTAAGGTCCCTGTCCACTTGAGGCTTACAGCAAGGCTTAGCTAACTGTGGCCTTAAATGATTTAAAACAATTAAAAGAAAAATAATACATCATACATAACATGTGAAAATTGTATGAAATTCAAATTTCCATCTTTACAAACAGACACATACCCCTTCATTTACAGACCAAAATTGCACCCTAGAGCTGCTTCCACACTACAATAGCAGAACTAAGGAGTGGCTACAGAGACAATATGGGCTGCAAAGTCTAAAATATTAACTGTCTGGTACTTTACAAAAAAAAGTTTCCTGACTTAGATTCTGGAGTATGAGTAAGAAAATACAAGGCCAAGAGGGAGTAAAAGGTAGGATAGTACACTAGGGAGATGGAAAGAACAGTGCTAGTACACCAAATATTTGCTATGAAGTCTTACACACTTGCTGGAGCATTTGGCTCCAAAATTTCTGGAGAAAACAAAAAGAAAAAAACTCAATGGTTACATAATTCCAAATTCTTAAGGTTACAAGCCAGTTTTTCGGGTAGAGCATAACTCTTCGGTTTTTGAGGTCAGAGAATTCTTCTAATAAACATTTTCTCCAGTGGATTGTTGCACATAACATCTTCAATATGGATGGATGATTTTGTCTCAGGGCACAATTCAGTAAAAGCTATTCTATGGGGGTCCACTAAGATTTTCACTAAGTAACTGTGCATTGTCTGATGGGATTCACTGATGCATCTGTGTCATTAGACTTCAGTTCCTTGATCTCTTTGCGCTTTAATTTCCATGTTTGTAAATGAGAGAAACAGCTCACTCCACACAATTATTACTAGGCTAAAAATGAATAACAAATTATCTGACATATAATCAATATTCAAAATATGTTATTAATTTCCTTCCCTTGCCCTTACTTCATAAGATTTGCTTCTTCTGAGAAATAGCCAAGTAAGGCCAGACTTCTATGTAGACATCTGCTTAAATTTATAGGCCATATATTGACCTTCACATCAATGTGGTAGTGGGCTGGGTAACTCAAATTCATCGCCATAAACTGTCTTGCTTGTCGTCAAGCCTTGAGATCAGCCAGATCTTATCAGTTCAGCACACACAATAACTTAGCACTCCCTATCAGTTCTGCCTTGATCATCCTCTGCTGCACAGTTAAATCCCAGGGGCATTCCCTGCTTCCCCTTTCTCCACATTCCTGCCCCAGGCTGCTGGTGACGCTGCTGTGATCTAGTGGTTTCAGTTAGTGATCTGACTGTCCATTGTCAGTCAACTTACCTAAATTTGTGCCACCGTGTCGCCTGGCTTTTATTTCTGCCTTAAATTAGTTAGCAACAGTTAGTGTGATGCAGCTTTTTTTTTCAAAGCTTCATGCCTCCAGCCTTGGCTATAGAAAGTAGAACTGAGGTAGTACTTGGTGGAGAATTAACCAAACCTGTGATGTAGTTGCCCTTTGAACCCTTTGAACCTTGCTCACTCCTACCTCCTACTTCCTCCCTTCCTCCCCATTTTGGCTGCTACTCCAGTCAGATTGCATGCATCAGAACAGATATAAATTAAGCCAAAGCTTCAAACAGCTCTGACTCTGAGCTCTAACTGGTAGTTGTTAGCTCCTGGTGCTGGCCAACAGCCTGAATGGCAGTTTCATAGGGAGGGAGTTGTCACCTTTGCAGACCTACTCTACACCTTGCAGTTATCATTCCATTTCAGCTCTGTGGTTCAGAGGTTTGCCCTCCTGAGGCTAAATGCACAGGCCTCATTGCTTTGGTGATCCAACTCTGCCATTGACCTATTCCCCCATCTTCACCCCTTACATTGATCCAACATTCAAATGGACTTGATGTTCTCCACATTTTTTCTTAGCAATTAAAAATAGCACTTTTTAGCAAGGTGCGTATTAAATTCCTTTGATTCGTGGCAGTCAACTTTACAATAAAATCAATATTATTTGCTGATGTAATTTTGTCAAGGGCCATTTTTTGTTCTAGACATGGAACTCTGGATACTTTCTCTTATTGTATATTATCCCATAGTAGTAGTCCTATGAGATAGGTTTTATTCTCCCCATTTTGCAGATGAAGAAACTGAGGTTCAGGGAAGTGAAAAAATTGCCCAGAGTCACCCAGGTTGTAAAATGTCCTTTGAACCTAGACTTCTTGGGTACCACATTCTTAATTCTTATGCAGCTTTAGCTACCTTTCCCTTTGTTTTCTAAGAAGTATTCATTTTGGAGGGAGCAAAATAATATAAGCCCAATTTCCTCCCTTTGGTGTTAACTGCCTCTTACCATGTATGGCTTTGGAAAGAGCACTTGTGTTGCTTCTACAAAGTGACTTAGGGCTTTCCTTTGAGAGGGAAGACATATACTTATGTGTATTTGTTGATTTATTCAGACATAGTGCTATGCAATATGAGACAAAGATGAAAGGCCATAGTCCCTGCCTTCGAAAGTTTCATGGTGAAGCAGGCAAGTAAGCAACTGGTCCCAGTTCAGTGTGATCCATGTTCTAGTGAGAGAGAATAAATCCAGAAGGAGCTTGGACCAAGGAGCCCTTCACTCTGTCTGAGGTTTTGAGTTAAAAGTGGAAAATACGTCCACACTGGGACCCTATGACATATAGGTTCAAGAGCCCTTATTAGCTCTTTTCCGCTATCTTATGGGAGAGAAAAGACTGCATTCTGATGACAGGCTCTTGGACTTGGAAAAATGATGCTTGTTAGATAGTGATTAGCCACAAGGCCATCAGTTCTCCACTAGGGTTACTCATGTTAGGAATGGCATTTGCATCTGCTCTAAATGTATTTGGAATAGACTTACTCTTGCAGTAATAAGCTGTGCTGGCCATTATCCAGATTTTCTGGTTTGGACATTATGCCTTAATAATCTTCTTGGGAGTTCCCTGATGGTGTAGTGGCTTAAGGTTTCGGCGTTGGCGCTGTTAGCGCTGCGGCCTGGGTTCGATTCCCAATCAGGGAGCTACCCACATACCAAAAAGCAAAAAAAAAAAAAAAAAATCTTATGTGAATTTCATTCTCTGCCTTTTCTGGAGCCTAACTACAGATTGGTAATTAGTGGCTAAAGGAGAAAGAGGCCTTAATGTGAGTATGGAGGAGTGTCATAGAAAGAAAGAAAGAATTCTAGAAGACTGGGGAATCTATAATAGGAAATGGCCTCTCCATACTCTGTGCCCTCAGACTGGATGTAGATGGACATAAGGAAAGGGGGAAGGAAATTGTTTAAGGTTGAAGACTAATCCTAAGAAATCTGCAATTGCTAACTAAGTTCTTTGGTTATGTCATTTGACAGTGAATGGGAAGGAAAGGAATAGGCTGAGCTGAAGAGGAAGGTTAAATTTATAGTAAAAGTCAGGTTGTAGACCGAGGTTTAAAATAAATTAAGAGGAAGTATAGTTTAGTAGAAAGACCATAGGCTTAAAAGGCTTAGCAGAGTCTCAGATGTGACTTGGGCTCCAGAGTCTCCCAGCTATGAGTTTGAATCCTGGCTCTGCCTCATTCTAGCTGCGGGACCTTGGACAAGTCACAAACTTTGAGCCCTTAGTTTTCTTATTTGTAAAATGAAGGTAATAATTGTGCCCATAGGGTTGCTATATCAATGAGATACCTATGTCTTTGGCACATCATGAGTACTCAGCAAATAGTAGCACTTGTTTTACTTTTATAGGAAACTAATTGCTAGCTACATGATCTTAGGTAAACTTCACTTCTTTAAGCCAGTTTTCTCAAGTGTAATGCCTTTGATGCAGGCAATGTTTTTGTAGGTTTAAGTAGGATTAGGTGTACAAAACATCTGGTAATATAATAGAAGTTCAAAAAATATATAGTACTATTGGTGGATAACAACCTCCCAGGAAATGGCAGGCATGGAATATGGAACAGGACATGTCTACTCCTCTGTATTCTGGAGCCTATGAGAAGCCTCAAGCCTCAAATAATAGATGTCATATAAGAGCTCAGAGCTAATCTTTCCACTGTCAACCTGTCTCTCACCATGCCAAGCACCCAGAAAGTAGATGATTGTTACTGAGGAGAAGGGGCAAGGAAGGATTCTTAGCTAAACCTCAAGGTCCAGCTCAAGTCCTATTCCCTCCACGAAGCCTTTTGACAATCCTGCCCCTGGGAATTCTCCCTCACCTTACTTCTTTTGGCACTCAAGTTTGGCCCTCTAATGTGGTTGCTGAGTTACAGTATTCACACTTATTTCCCATGAGTGTGACTTTATTCTTCAAACTCAGTTTTAAGCCCCTGGAGTGTGAAGTCTACATTAGACATTTGTGTGCATTACTTATGGAAGAATAAGTCTGGGCAAAAAAACCCTCCAGAAATACCCAGTATATTGAATACCTTTCAATTTAGGTTTCAGAATAGCCCTGAAATTTAGGTATATTATGGGTGTGTCACATATGGCACAACTGGGGACTTAAAAAGTGAAAGCTTCTTCCATTATCTTTCTAAATGACTAAACTATATTTTTTACTCAATAAATATTCCTTAAATACCAGTCACATGCAAAGCCATTTACTTAAGCCTCATAATTACAGAGATGAATCCTAACTGAATCTTGCTCTCGAGTTGTTCCCATCTTAATGGGAAAAAATAGAGCCAGCAGAACAAAGAGCCCTGATTTGGAGTACAAGATGATTGGTGCCTTAAGAGTCAGACAGAGTAATTTGCAGCATATGAGGCTAACAAATTGCTATGACACTTAAGCTCAGTCTTGATGGATGATGCAAATTTGGGCATGTGAGAATAAGATAAAATCATCTAAGAAAGAGATGATTAATTTTAAGACATGTACATGGTCCAAAAAGTAATACCATTTGTGTGGACTGCAAAGATATGTGAAGTAAACTGGTGGAAAGTGAGATTATAAAGATCAGTTGAAGCCAAATGGAAGAGGGTAGTGAGTTCCAGGTTAAAAATGTTTCAGGTTATTTTGCAAGCAACAGGAAGCTGTGAAATCTAAATCTCTTATGTGTTTATCTAGAGATTTTTAAAGCTGGTTCAGTACATGATCAGAACTGGCTTCTAGAGTACTCAAAAGCAACATATAAAAGTCAGCAGGGAGAGATATAGGTCTGCAGATTTATATTAATATCACGGACACAATCTGGAAGAACAGTTCAAGTCCACATTGTACAGATAGGGAAATGATCTGCTAAAGGTCACACAAGTTAGTTTTAGTATTAAGACTGAAATCTGGGTCTTTTGACTCCCAGTTATATTACTCTTCTATCCTTGACTCCTCAGTTTGACTTATGGCTTTCCTATGGCAAGTGAGAGTCAGAAGATAACAACATTGGGGTCTTTCAGCCAAGAAAACCTTTTGCTGTTAACTGCAGAGTTTGACTTGTAATAAATCAAATTGGAGCTCCCAGTAAAGAGCCTAGGAGGATATAAGGCCAATGACATTTGTCTTCCAAGGCCTTGGGCTGATGTTCACTTCAAAGTGACTGTAACTTGGGAAGGACTGGAGTTCATATATTTGGGGGGAGGTGTCATCTGGTTTTATCAACAAGGGAAGTGATGTTTTTGACACCAACTGCAGCATACTCATATGCTTCCTGTCAAACACCTCCTCCAGTAACCAGTAGAAATGGGAGAGCATTGTCAGCTTTGGTAACCTGTGATCTGCAGTAAGTAAGCAGCATCAAGTGACCTCTGGCTACATGCACACACAGCATTACCTAGGGAGCTTTTACAAATACAAATACCCAGGTTAATTAAACTAGGATCTCTGGGGATGAGGTCCAGGTACTGTATGATTTTAATGTTCACAGTATGTAGCTAGGGTTGGAAACCACTGGTACTTGAGACTACATGGGCTTCAAAATTACACAAACCTGCATCTGTTGCCAGTGAGCTATGCAGTTACTTCTCATCTCTGCATCTCTCTTTCCTCCAGTGTAGAACAGGGTTATGACAAGTATTCAATAGCAATGAGTATAGTATCACAGTACCTGGAACAGAGCAGGTGTTTGATAAAACAGGCAGCTAATTTTTTTACCAGTTATGTGATTACCATCACTATTGTTATTATTTATACTTGTTTATATTCTAATGCTACCAACAAAACAGGAAACACTGGAAAGAACAGTGGATGCAGAAACAGGAGACAGGGGTTTCAATCACCATTCTACCACTTACCTAACTACTTCTATGTGATTGTGGGTGAGTCAGTTCACCTTTCTGAAGCTCAGTTTCCTTCTCTGTAAATGGAGAAGGTAAGACCCATATACAGGGTCTGGCAGAAGTAACACCCTTTTTTATGAGCTGGCAATATATGCCAAATCTTTTATTACAAAATCACATGCATAAGCATTAATTACATAACATAACAATATTTTAAGTATTTTAAAAAGAGCATTACTTCTACCAGATCCTGTATTCTTTCCTCCCAAACTTATTATGACACCAGATAGTTACCTGTGAAAGTGCTTTGAACAATGTGAAGTGTATTGAAAAATCTGATTATAATTTCGGTCATTGTTTTTGCTGCAATTCTGTGTACCCAACCTGGTGCTAAGAGGAATGGCATATCTAGAAATGTAAGATACAGTCTAGATGGGGAGATAAACTTTATATGTATATACATGAATAGTGCTTGGTTCATTCTTCGATTAGAACATCAATCGCACTGTATTACTATTATTTCTTTTCATACCTGTCTCCTTCACTAGAATGACTAGGTGGAGGAACTAAAAAACCCCACAACAGCAATTAACGAGCATCCCATCCATATATAATCCCCATCCATGTAAACACATGGATGGGAGTTATCTATGCCAGCTGGGTTATTTGAGAGAAGGGATTTAAGCTAAGTGTTGAGGAATAGTTACAATACAGGTAAGAATGAAAATGGGGCAAATATTGAGCAAGAAGCAGGACAGAGTCTAATACATACTTACCCCTGCAGTATGCCAGGCATTTTCTATAGGGCATCTAATTTAGTACTTACAACCACCTTGTGAGGGGAGGTGATTATAACCCATTTCATAGATGAAGAATTTGATAGTTGAAGAGGGTCCAACAGCTTGGAAGTAGCAGAACAAGGCCTCAAATCCAGGTCTACCCAACTCCAGATGCTGTACTTTTCACTATCCAATACTATCTCACCTAGAATCAAGGTCTTACTTTAATAGGGTAGTGAGGAGAACAATTTGAGTAAAGTTGAGCAGGTAGTGAAGAGCCTATGATGATAATTTGGGACCAGTTTATAGAAGGCCTTGAATTTATGTTAAGGAGTTTGAACTTTATTCTGTACATTTTATAGCCACTAGGAAGATCTTTTAGGAAAGAAAAACAGTGTAAAATACTTAGGGTAAATCTTACAACAGTACTATTTGCGTTAAAGCCAATAATTTTTATGCTTACCTTAAAAATTTTATACAAGAAAGCTTAATGAACATCAAGATGTACTAACAAAAATTGAATGAATGTCAACATCTGCTAACACCTGTGTACAGTTCCACATGTGTCTATGTACACATGGTGTTCATCAGGCCACGAGTACTTTTTGTGGACATTTTTCACTTATTTTATATGCATATCTTTTTTACTTGGCTCAAGTCATTGTCAGTTCATGCATAATATATATTGGTTAAATGCTGATAAGAATTGAATTGTTTGCTTAGCATTTATGGTTCGGTTTGACGTTTTCCTGTTGAGAAGCATGTTTTAGTGCCAATTTTTTTAGTTTTTTTTCTTGGAGGTGAAATTCCTTTTGGCCTGATACCCAAAGTGGATCAATTGGATCAATGAGTATGAACTGTCTCAAATGTATGATTTTGCATTTCATCCACATTGTTCCAGAATTCTTGATGGCTATTTAGACAGAATAAACCCAGGGTATAATGCTACCAGCAATATGTGAATCCATCCATTTCACCATACTCCTGCCAAAAATGTTTTATAGAAAGTTATATATATTAGTTTTATACTGATTCACCTGAAAACTAGAGACATAGAAGCAGGAAGGCAAGTTGGAAGATAGCTACAAATGTCAAGGCGTAAGTGAAAGGGACCTGAATTTTGGTGATAATGAATGTAACAAATTCAAATTCATCATCAAACATTGACTAAGCACCTACTGTATTCCAGGCACTGTATAAACCTATTAGTACTTAATTATATTCTCTCAGTATCTCTGTAAGATAATGTATTATTGGTCTTGATTATATAGATGAAGAAACTGAGACTAACAAATGAATGACATACTCTAGGTCATACAAATATGAACTTCAGAGCTGAGTTTCAAACATACACTTTCTGAAGGGATAGCTGCTGGAAGAATTAAAAAAAAAAATCCAGAGAACTGTTAGTGACCAGAAAGAAATGGACACCGAGGGAGGTGGCCTAGATAAATCATATTGCATGCTTGCTCATGAGTAGTGTTCCATTTAGCTAATCATCCAAATTCTTAGTGTTGTTTTCTCTTCCAGGAGACTCTGACAGTTTCAACAAAGTCCGGCCTCCAGGAGAAAAGCCAACTATCATCCGTCCCCCAATGAGGCCTCCAGACCCTCCCTGCCGGGCAGCTACTCCCCAGAAACCAGAACCAAAGCCAGATAATGTAGCTGGCAATGCAGAGGAAATCCCCTCATCCGTGTAAGTAGTGTTATTCCTCATCTTTGACCTAAGCCCCATTTTAGGCTACCAGGAATGCTTTCAAGACTACTATTATGGTTATGAAGGGTATACAGTATATAACCTTAGGGCGTCATTCACCCCATAGTCAAGGAGAGTGGTTCTCAAACTTTTTCCACTTGTGTACCCCTTTTAAACCCATTTCTAGAAATTGTACCCCTTGTTTTTAAATACTGACACTTTTGTTCAGTACTTATCTTAAATGTAAAATAGTGAAAATGAGGCAATAACTTACAAAAGAATAATTACTACACTAAAAGTACCGATTTAATTTTACAATATTCATAATACTGTTAAGTATTGATAATAATTTAGTATTTAACAAACTTTTAATTTATTATTAATAATAATTTATTTGTGTTATCTGAAAAGTCTGTAATAATTGTTATGCAGATCACTAGCCAATTGAAACATTGTTAGAGAGATTGTTGAGATTGGCTTATAATACACATCAAGTTTTGGTTTTTTTAACTGTTCCTGTTTTCCACTACTGATCCATAACTGACACGCTTAAATATCATTGACAATAATAACTAAAACTATGTTAAACATTAAATTTAAATAAAACTATTTGAATCACGATTAAAGAAAACACACTTACTTCTACTCAGTCAATAACTAAACTGATCAAACAGTCTGGCTATGGAAGTATTTATATGTTTGGAAAAGTTCAAGAAACATCACAAATGGATTGTTCTGAAACTCTGCATAATGGTTGGTAGGAGAGCCGTTTGGGGGATGGTTTCATAGCCATGCCCTCACCCATCATCATTTGCTAATGTGATCTAATTTTGAAGTTGTCTCCATTAATGGTGATTCATACTTAACATTTATTGTTCCATAACTAATGTTTTTTCATTTTTTTACTTTACTTGTTTTTTTTTTTGCCATAACTGATTATTTTTCATGTACCCCTGAACGGCCCGAGGGTATGCGTACCACCTCTTGGGAACCAATGGGGGAATGCCACAGACCAGTCCTATTTGGAGTGTTCCACTCAACACTCAAAATTGAGCGATTTCTCCAAAGCTGAAGAATTTGAATCTTAGTATCTAATAGGAGACCTATTTTTTCTAGCTGCTCTGATTTCTGGAGGCCAATAATTCTGTTTTCATGCTTCCTTGGTTCTGGAAATCTTTCTTATTTTCTTGTTGTTGCTACTGGTTTTAAAAGTAATTTAATGTACAGATTTGTTCATTGTACTTGTGCCTTGAGTCTTTTTTAAAAGCCAAGTGTATGATTTAAAAAAAAAAATAATCTTCCAAAATGACTTAGTCTCCAGAGAGCCTTTTTCAGGTTAGGAGCTGAGCTGACATCCAGCAGACTTTCTTCAGGCTGGACTACAAATCAAGGAACCAGGGGTAGGACAGCTGCACTGGAGCTACAGTAGCTCTCAGGGACCAGCCTGGCTGGCCTCTCTTCAGCCAGTGCCTGGGACCCCTCTCAGTATGCTTCTTCCTAGTGTTCCTTTTTCTTGTGTCTCTTGTTTTTCATAATTATAAAATGGGGGAACATTTTTAAACGCTTGTGCCATCCTGACTTATTAGCTAAGAGTATTTATACAATGCCAAAAATTACACTTTGAAACCTAGAACTTTTTTACTTATTTCTCTCAAGAATAACCTGAAGGGAAACACTATACTTATATGGTTCTGAACCAGCAGGGAGCAAAAGATGTCCCCCACAGCCTTGGGGGTGCCAGTGGTCTCTGAGGCATTTGATACTCTGAGGTTTCTCCTCAGACCCAGGCCCTTTGCAGGCTAAGGCAGGGCCTTACATTGTTGGCTTATCTGGTTCATATTTCCTTGTCCTTTCCATTGGCCATGGGTTCTCACACATATTCCAGAGCAACTCATGGTACTTGGTTGACTTCTGTTTACAGGGTGGCTTCCAGAACCAGGTTCTTTGAAACAGCCTCACGGAAAACAGGAAGGTAAGAGACATAGGTGACAGGAGAAAAACAAAATCACCTTTTAATAAATGAATCATAAGCATCCTATTTGCTCTTCTACATTCTTTTTCTATTTCTCTCTATCTCTGTCTCTGTGTTTCTGTGTCTCTATCCCTCCCCCTCCACTCTGTCTCTCACCCTGTGTTTCTGTCTGTGATTCTATACCCATATGTCTCTGTCTCGGTCACTATCTCTCTATTTGCCTCTCTCACACTGTGTTTCATTCTTTGTCTCTGTCATTCTCAGTCTCTTTCTGTCTCTGTATTTTTCTAAGTGTATCTCTGTTTCTGTCTTTGTCTGTCTCCCAACTCTTTTCTATCTCTCTCTCCCCATGTCTTTTTTTATCTATCTTTGTATGTTGTATCTTTGTCTCCTTGACTGTTTTTCCATCTCTCTCTATTCTTCTCTTCCTCTCCCTCCCCCTACTCCCTCCCCCCCCTCTCTCTCACACACACACAGTACTCACATGCCAAACATGCCAAGTAGTAGTATAAAACTTTACACTCAATGTAGGTCTTATTTTTGTTGTTGTTGTTAGTTTACTTATTTAGACCTTATTATATTCTAAAAGGGTAGCTGGAAGGAATATATAGAATATAACACTCTAACATAAATAGCCTTAGAGTAAGCATAGCCCTCATTTTAGAGGTAAACATTTGATTTAGGTTGTTGTTCCCAAACTGGCTACACATATTAATCACCTTGAAAAATTTGAGGGAAAAAAGCCAAACACAGATTCCTGCTTTTCACTATAGACCCACTAAAACAGACAGTCCAAGAGTAGGGCCTGAGAAACTGTTTTGTTTTGTTTTAGTTTCCTCCTTCCTCTTTCTCTCCCTCCCTCTCTTCCTTTTCTCCCTCCCTCCCTTTATTCTTTCCTTTCTTTTCCTCGTGCTGGTATAGACTAAGGCCTGGCCTTTGGCATCCTTTTGATTAGAACACTTGAGGAAGTGGTTGCTTAGACTTTAGGGACTGTTCTGTGAGTTTGCTCCATGTTGCTTATCAGAAAGTTTGAACTTGTGCTTACTGATGGGTGATAGGAGTGTAAGTCTTCTAAGTGATCATTTAAAAGTAGAACAATGTGTCTTTAACAACAGTGGCGCTGAGGTAGGTTTGACATCATCTTGTCAAAACTGTGGGACCTGACTCACCAGGAAGTCATTCTGCACAGCCAGTCACCCCACTTCTGCTTGGCAGTCAGCCACAGGGAACCCTAGGCTAGGACAAATTCTCCTTAAACAATAATTTACCATTTATTCTACCATCACAGTTAAGTGAGGTCAAGACTCCACATTTTTGTTACTGATAGAATAAAGATATTGTTTTCACCTAGGATGTTTTTTAAGCAGGCCTAATCAGATTTCCATCTTGAAAAAGAAAGAACAGATAAGGGGAGAGGGAAAGAGCGGTGGAGGGAAGGAAGGGGAGAGAGAGAGTTTAATACTCTCAATATAAAATCACCTACCTGTGAGCAGGCCTACTTTTTCTTCCTGGTGGTGCTTTCTCTCTCCCTGTAATAAGCCATGTGAGAAATAAATACCAATGAAATGGAAGGAAGTAAAGTAGAATTAATATAATGAACTGGGCATATCTAAAGAAAAGCTCTTTAGAGGAGGTAATGTCTGAGCCTGGGGCTTGAGAGTAAGGCAGAACAGCTTATGGAAGACAGGTTCAAGAAGTGATTAGTGTTCTACTTTGGCTATAATGTGGAGGTGAGAAGGGAAAAGCTTAGCTGGAAGTGAGATCAGGAAGATGGATTTAGGCCAGATTGTAAAGGCCCCTAATATGACATACTAAGGAGATTGGTCTTTATACTATCGTCCATTGGGAGTCTTGGAAGACTTTTAAGCATAATAATGCATATTCTTAGCTGGCTGAGTTATAAAAATTATTATGTTGATAATGGAGAAGATAGATGGAAATGTAAATGTCACCAGTCCAAAGTCCATGTGCTAATGCTTTCAAAGGTCAAAACTCAAAACATCAGCATTTGAAGTAAATGTTTATTGATTGCAATAGCATCAATGGAGAAGATGGAAGACCTAATCCTCAAATCCATCTTAAGAAAGTACAGAGTTCTACCTTAAGGAAGTACAGAGTTCAGGCTTCTTTTATGTCAAGGGAAGGGTAAATGAAGGGGGCTATTGAAAAACTCAAATCTCAACTAGAATCCCTCCAATGATTAGTGTGTCTAAATGTAAGACTAGGCAGAAACTATTAGCTTGAAGGCCAAGGTAATGGTGCAGGCTTGAACAAGATGGCGTCAGAGAGACCAAGCATTCTACTCTGTTACATAAAGACTGGAGGCAGAAATACCATTTAGGAGGCTAATCATCCCAGCAAGAGGTGATGAGGCCCTGACCTATGGCATTGCCAATAGAAATGAAATAGAAGGAGAAATTTGGAATAGATTCAATAAGATCTTGCTGACTTTTCAAACATGGAGCACTAGAAAAAGATCAAGAGAGAAAAATCCAACTTAGGTAATTAAGTAGATGGTAACAATAATTAATCACAGAGGAAGAGGTTTTGTCAAAAAGTTACTCTGCTCAATTTTGGATACAGTGTTTTGAAGAGTGTGCAGGACATCCAGGTAGAGATATCCAGTAGGTATAAATAGATTTAAGAGAGAAGAGGATACAGCCCTGGGATCAGCTGTTGCCTGGGATATTCTGCCCATAGAATATGGGGTTTGACTATTTAGGATTGTTTTTTCCTCTGGTTGTCCCTAGCCAGTGCTAATGTAGGGATCAATCTAAGCACATCAAGAGGCTGGGCAAGGCTGCTTTGGTATTCAGGGCAGAGGAGGATTTATGTTTCACGTGGCATTTGGCCTCCCTCTTTGCCCTTCTCTCTATTAGAGATAAATCACAGAATGCAGTATTTGGTCTTGAGTCAGTTTCTCTGGGCTCACCTAGCTTCCCATAATCTGGCACTCAAAGTCTGGCCCTTGAAAGATGTCTTTGTGTTTGGGAGACTGGGCTCTCTAAATCTGCCACAGAAGTAGCCCACCCTAGATGCTTTGAAATATCTGGATGGAATCACTTCCCCACTTTTCAAATGATCACTTTGGCACTGGCCTGGAAGGGTCACCCCATACCCTTGCTTTTCCTTTCCAGTTTTGATTTCTTAGTGAAATGTCTTTCCTCATTTATCCACAGTTCTCAAGGCAGACTTCCTGGAGATGAGAGTTGAGGCCTCAGGTATGTAGTCCCCCACCCCTGATTACAGAACCTTGTTATACACAAACCTTCTTTATATTATTGAGGACTGGAATACCATGTAGATCTAGAGGGTAGAAACTCACCTCTATGCCTCATGACCCTTATACATACTGCCTTCCAATTCTGAGGTTCTCTGTTTTTAAGTCTCTTCTTTTCTTTCTTTCTCCCCACTCCCAACCTACAGTGTAGTTTTACAAATTGCCTTTGAATCAAGCTTATTAGGATTCTAGGTTGTGACATGTTGGGCAACTACATTTCCTTCTCTGAGCCTCAATTTTCCAATCTATAAAATTATATCCTTTGTGTCTGTAAGATCAGTTACCTCTGTTTTGGTATTATAACAGGTACTGAGTGTCCACCTTAGTATCTCTAGAAGGACTTCATTCCTTCAGGCCAAATCACTATTTCAGACTTAACCTCCTGAACCTTCATTCTTAGTCCTTTATATTTGCCTAATGTAAAACACTTTCACAACCTTTAGCTCATTGAGTCATATCAAATACCAGGAATAGGGAAGATATTCTATATTTTAACTCAACAAATAAAGAGACTGAGGTTCAGAGAGGATAATTAAAGTCACAGGAGTCATGGAGACGATGGAAATTTCTTTCTCTAAGAGCTCTGATTGTTTTCCTGTCAGATCAGTGGCATAACATGAACCAATATACACATAAATGAGATCTGGGTGTCTGGATCAGAGCTTTCCATGTGCTCCCCTGGCTTCCTTTTCTTTCTTATCACTGGCAGGTCCATGGTTAGATAAGTTTTTTTCCTTATTAGCCCTCATGGAGGTGAAATCCCAGTAAAAGAAAATTTAAAATTGTTCTAGTAGCATAATGGTAGTGGCCATGTTGCAAGGGGGCTGACCTCAGAGATATCAGGCTTGTATATCCCCTGTAGACTTTTGGAAGGTTAGAATTGAGGCAAAAGGCACACCATTTCTATTTCTGATTATAGCACCATCTTAGCCATGTGTCATGGGATCAGAGTTAGAAGGGCCTTTACCTAGAGAGCCCCTGTTGATCAGAAGATTATGTACCTACCAAGAGAGGCCCCCACTGCTCAGTGGCGTTAAGTGCTTGTCCAGTCTTAGTTAATTCCCTACTCTTTTCTTTCCCTTTCAGGTTTTAAAAGCCTTGGCCTCAGAAGACCCTTTCCAGGTTCTTCCTCAAACCCTTGTGTATGCTGAATCATTTTGTGCTGAAGAGCAGCTCCTTCCTGATCCTGTACCTTCAGGCTCTGGTGTGCTGTAAAATAAGGGGTACATGTCCTAGAACAGGTTTATTTCTCCTTTGTATTCTGTCTTCATTCCCTCAGAAGTTCTATTTTGAGTTCCTATAAGATTGTGAATGGCTGAACTCCCTCAAGCCAGACTGTAAAAACCAAGCTATCCACTGACCTGAGTTGAAGGGGGGAGCTCGGTTTTCAACTCTTCTCTGAAATTCCTGCCTCCTCAAAAGGACAATGAACTCTGCAGATTTGGGGCTAACGACGGATCTCTGAAGTCTTACCCTGAACTGAAAGCTACTTGAGTTGGGCCCATTGCTTACCTTGGAAGCAGGGTAGCTGGAATGTTTGCTGAACGATGGAGAGTGATAACATGTCTCTTACTATGGATATGGACCCTGGTGCCAGGTTGGAGCACTGGCACTGTAATATATTGCCAAGAACCTATCTGTTCCTGTGGGGCCACACAGCATGGGTGATGGCCCCTTAACCCCTCCACTTGAACTCAGGAAGGTGGCCTTCCTCCTTATGCATACAGCTGCTTAGGACAAATCTGCAAAGCATGTTTTGCATGTCAAAGCCTAGGTCTGCTTGAATTATTCTTCTGCCTGTTTTCTCCTGACAGCTTCCTTTCTAAGCAATCAAGAAAGAAAAAATGCTGTAAACAATTCTCTAAAAAAGGGAGATTGTGTTTTTTCCTGCAAGAGTTTCTTTTTTGGGTCAAATGCTGGGGTCAGGAGAAGTTAAGATGGATTAAGGAGAGGCAGCTGTCACTGTTGCATCATTTTTGCCTTCTGTAGATAAGCTATTTTATTTCCTGAAAGCAGTCCTTAACACAGTGCCCATGGATTCGGGAACTTCACTAAGCCTCTGAAATTGTATGCAGAGTTCTACAACAAGGTTTTTTGTGGTTTTTTTTTTTTTCCCCTGGGAAGATGTCCATAACATTCTACTGAATTTCAAATGGGCCTGTGATCCAATAAAAGTTAAGAACCATAGCCCTGAGATAAAAGACTCTTTTTACAACCTGTAAAGTATTTGATTGGAAGGGCCTTTCAAAATAATTTAGTCTAACTTCTTAGTTTACCATTGGGGAAATGGAAGCAGAACAAGTTAGCAGTCATGCCTAAACAAGATTCCAGGCCCTTGGGCTCCTATTCAGGGTTCTTGCCAGTACACCACACTTATCTAGCGAAGGGCTGTATGATGGGTGGCTTTAGTGGTAATCATTTTGGGGATTTGGCTGTTACTCTCTTTCATGGACTCCACATATTTGCCACCAAATGAAAATTTTCCAGACATAAGATCCTAGTCTTACTCATTTTCCAACTCAATTATTGGAACAGAACTAAAACACAATTGGTGTAGTGAGTGAGAAATCTGAGGAGTAGGCATTTCTGATTCCTGATTGTCAAAGAGAAGCTGCTAGAGAAAGTGTCATTGTTTGTGCCCTCATACAGATATCTATGGCCTGTCTTTAGAGTCTATGTAATTAGGATGTGGCCCAGTGTGAAAGAAAGGGCTTTCCCACTTGGATCCTTCTAGCAAGGCCCTGATAGTGCAGTAAATACAATAGTGAGAGAGAAGCATAGACATGGGGGTGGGGGAGGTAAGGGAAGGGGTGAGATAGAGGGAGATGGAGGAGGGTAAAGAGAGAGGGAGAGAGAGGGAGAGGGAGAAGAGGGGAGAGAGAGAGAATGAATGAGAATATGCACATATGCCCAAATCAACTCTGAGATCCCTTTGGAACAGTGTTACTGAAAGGCAATAGTCACTTTGAAGATGGAACTCTAAATGTGGCTTACTGGTGATTTAGTAACACGTAGGCTAAACACACTGAGAGCCTGTTTGGAAGTAGTTAAGTGGAAACTTGATGTCATTCCCCATCAAGATATACCCAAGTGGCCACATTGGGCTCTTTCAGCTCTGCCTTGTCTCAAAGGCCAAGTTGCCAAGAAACCAAGAGCAAGAGAGCCAACTGGCCACCATTCTACCAGCTGCTCACCCCCAAAGGAAATCCCTGTGAGATCTGCTGTTTTCACCCAGGACGTGCTTGTTGAGCCCATGCCTCAGAGCTGTGGCCTCTCTGCTATCCCAGTAGATGACTAAAGCAAGCAGATGTGCAGGTTTGGGCCATAAGATCAGTGGCCAATGAGGCCTCAGTACCTTTAAAGATGGTAGGGACATGGTTTCCCTTTGGTTTCCTTGAGGGGAAATACCACTGTCACCACTACAAATACTGAAAGATTATTGAGAACCAGAGAAAACCACTGTGATCCCAGTAAAACAGCTCTCCCAGAAATGTGGCCATGGGACTGTTATGTTTCCTGGGACACCAATCAAGAACATGGCCTGGAGAGGTGGGACCACCAGTCTGGTTGGAGGCCACCGAGCAGTGGCTGGCTAGCTCTGCCTCTGCCCTGGGGTATACCCAAATAATGGGGGAAAAAAAGAACCTAGTGTTTTCCCTTTTTGCCTTCTGATATAAAGAGCAGAAGCCTCTGTGGTGAGGCACACTGTCGTGGAATGAGACAGGCCTGGCACAGGCTTGATGGATGGTCATTCAGAGGCTATGGGAAGAGGATGGAAACTGACGAGTGGCAATTACAGGAAATTATCCACATACCTTGACTAGCAGGTTAGAGAAACTAACAGTGGGTGAAGTGTAAATCTTTAACTGATAGTGGTAACATATATTATGCACCTATTAAGTGCTCAGTGCTTAATGTACATTATCTCATTTAGTTATCAAACATGCAGGTAGATGGTATTCTCCTCATTTTCTAGGTAAAGGATTACTCACTGAAGTTCAAACAGAAAGTAAATAACAGAACTGTTCTTCAAGTCCAGGCCTCTCTGCCTCTGTTCCCCATGTTGTTTTCCATTTGCCACACAGAGGCCACTTACTGGAGCTGGCACAACTCTGACTCTTATCTGCCTAACAAAAAATTAAATTTGACAGGAAGGCGGGAATGCAGGTACAGTTTACAAGGGAGCAAAAACTGGGTTGGAAGAGATTTCTGGGTGGTACTTTCTTCTCACTTTCAGTATACTCTTTGATAGTGTTTTTAAAAAGATCATTTAATTTTACCTCGTGAGATCAAAGATTTCTTTTGCAGTTGGTAGTTTTTAAGTCCTTGACTTAGCTATTTTTTCAAATTAAGAAGAGAAGTCCTTGTATGTATCCATGTACTTCACCAAGTTTGTAACATGTGCTGTTTCAGGCCAAGAGACTGGCATCATTCACAAATGCAATTCAAGAAGCCGAAAAGGTCTCAGTGCCTTGACGATACTTGAATGTCTTAGAGTAAAATCTCTGCCAGGATTTTCTGCAGCAATAGCAAAAGTTAAAAAATAATTTAGAGTGAAAAATATCATTGAAATTTTTGTTTTTTAAAAAGAAAGTTGTTTGTGGGTGGGGGGAGGTAGAGGAGGCTGTCCAGCCACTAAGGTATGAAACTGCATTCAATTTTAGTAACAGGATAGTGTCATTTTGACTATTTCTAAAAGAATTGGCTATTATGAGGAAGTGTCCTTTTCTTTTCAAGAAGTTTCTTGATTGTGTAATAACTATAAAAAATAAAGTAGTAAAGAAAGAAGTATTTCTGCAACTAAAAAAATTACTTTTGAGAGAATGTACATCAATGATAGTATTTTTAGACAAATGGCCTTGACACATTACAAGCCCAGAAAAAAGCTTCAGAAGCATTTATAAATTGCAAAGAGAAGCAAGATACCATGAAGAGCTGTTTTTGATGAAGAAAACATTTCTTTTTCTTAAGAAAAGAAGCACTTGGCACCAAGGACATTAGTAGATGCTAGAAAGACTGCCTATTTGAAATATATATGTGAAATCAGAAAAAAGTATGAGATCCTGGGGCCCGTTCATATGACTTTGAATGAAATATGTGGACTTTCTAGTATTAATGGCCTTCATCTACAAGTTTTTCATGCAAACAATCCTTGAGAATATTAGGTGTGATGGAGCAGCTACTGCTCATATTAACTTTTTTATTTTTTCAGTTCTAAGGAAACCTAACCACAGAATCTTTTTGTACCTGAGAATCTCAAGGTATAGTATACTTTGCAATGAGCCCTTGTCATTTCCTCAAGCCTCACAACACCACTTCAGGATAGGTGACAGCCTTGTTTTACAGATAAGGAAACTTGAGGCTGGGGACATGAGAAATGGTTTGCCCAAGATAACACAGCTAGGGATTGATAAAAATCCAGGACTGGAAGCTACAGAGGACTTCCTGTTTCTAATACACCACACTATCCCCGGTAGTAAAGGAATCCTGATGGTAAATGGAGAAATGAGACTGATGTAAACAATATCTGCAAGTCTTGCTTCTCCAAATGTGGTCCATCATCAGGCTCAGCATTACCTGGGAGCTTGTTAGAAATGCAAATTCTTGGGCCGCATCCCAGACATGTGGAATGAGCATCTGTATTTTAATAAGACCTCCAGGATATTTGTATGCACACTAAGCTGAAAGCAACAAAGAAGCAAAAACTCAACAGACACAATCAGTAATTTAGTGGTTAGTGGCTATCTGAGGGTATAGGGACAGGGGGTGGGAGAGAAAAGACAGGGTCTCAAATATACAGTGATGTAAACATAACTGACTCTGGGTGATGAACATATAACACAACACATAGATAATGTATTATAGAATTGTACACCTGGAACATATGTAATATTTACTAACCAATGTCACCCCAATAAATTTAATAATGAAGAAAAGAAAAAGTTTGAGACACACTGATAGAAGGCATTTGAGACAACAAAGCAGGTTGGGAAAGGAGATTGCTTGGTGAGTCAAAGACCAAAAATGGTAGGTAAGGCCAATCTGGAATGTTGGGAGTGTTTACAAAGCATGTGTCCATAGCTGCCTGCATCCTACACTATTTTGTACATGGTCTTGTACTTTGATGACCTATGGGTGAAGTTTCTCCACTTAAAAGAAATGAAACCAGCCTAGGGAATAAGAAGACTGAAAGTTAATTGAGTTTCAAATTTCTGAGCATCATCAGAGTTTATCCTAACAGTTTTATGACTTGAAGCTGTCTGTGTAGAGCACTTTTATACGTATCATTTTGTCCTCATAAGGACCCCATAAAACAGGTAAGACCAGGTATTTTGCCTCCCATTTGACAGATGTACAAATTGAGGTCCAGGAGCATTGCATTGGTTTTCTATTGTTGTAACAAATGGCTACAAATTGAGCAGCTTAAAACAATATCCATTTATTTTCTCACAGTTTTTGTAGATCAGAAGTTCCACATAGCATGGCTCGATTCTCTTCTTAGGGTCTCACTGAACTAAAATTAAGGTATCAGCAAGATGTGGTTGCCATTTGGGGCTTGGGATCCTATTCCATGTTCACTAGCTGCTGGCAGAATTCAGTTCCTTGTTGTTGTAGGACTGAGTTTCCCATTTTTTGCCATGTGCCGCCCTCCATCTTCAAGGTAACAGTGGCACGTCAAATCCTTTTGTTTCTCCTTCTGCATCTCTGACTTGCTATTCTGCCTCTGCTGTTAAGGGCTCGCCCTTTAATTGGAGGAATTTCACTGGGTTTACACAGATAATTCAGAATAGTCTTCCTATTTTAAAGTCAGTAATAACCTTAATCATATCTTCAACATCTCTTTTGCCATATAACCACAGTCCTGGAAATTAGGACATGGGATCTTCTTGGGGGGCCATAATTCTGCTTACAACAGGCATAAAGCAACTGCTTACAGAAGTTCTGCCTTTGAACATAAAGATACATGGTCGCCAATACTTTAATCCTGGGGAAGATCCTATGTGAACAGAAACCCTGTGATTCAACTTCTCCTATCTGAAATACACACAGACACAATTGGGCAAAACACCAAAGAACGTGATAGCTGGAGTATAAGGGGGCTCTCTAGAAGCTGAATGTATTCCTAGATGGTACCTTGATGCTGACAACCAATCCCTTAAGTAGCCTGATTATATCTAGTGGGAAAGGGGCAGAAGCAGTTTCCCTGGAGGCCCAAGAAGACATGTATTCCCTGTATCAGTTCATATTTGACACTACTGCATGCAAAATGTGTCTTCAAGTACTTTGCATGGGTTTACTGAGCTAAGCACTGGCATTAGCCTGATTTTACAGATGAGAAAACTAAGCACAGAACAGTTACCATTTACCCAATTTCCCATAGCCAGAAAATGGTGAATTCAGGATTCAAATCCAAACCATTTCCTTAGCTAATCCCCTGTTGTTTCCACCAGAGTGGGATAATTCTCCTGGAGGAAAGAGTGAGGCCAAATTGATTTCAAAATGGACTGGTGAACCATTTTAAATGGAACAGAAAACAATAGTACTGCCCCATTTCACATGGTACATATCATCAGCCTACTGACACATTGACCTTAGCCCAGTAAGACGAGGCTGATCATACATACCATTTGAAACAGGACAGTACCATTGTTTTCTGTCTAATTTATTTATTTTTTTATGTTAGACTTATTGGGGTGACATTGATTAACAAGAATTACATAGGTTCCAGGTGTACAATTCTACAGTGCATTGTCTATGTTGCATTAGTGTTCACCCAGTGTCAGTTCTCTTTCCATCACCATATATTTAACTCCCTTTCCCTTCTCCCCCACCCCCTCTTCCCTTGCCACAGGTAACCAATAAAGTATTGATTGTGCCCATGAGCTTTTTGTTTCTTCATTGCTTTCAGTCATATATTCCATATGAGTGAAGTCATATGGTTCTTGGTTTTTTTTCTGTCTGGCTTATTTCACTAAGCATGATGATCTCCGGGTCCATCTATTTTGTCACAAATGGCAGTCAGTATTTCATCTTTTCTTACAGCTGAGTAATATTCCATTGTGTATATGTACCACGACTTCTTTATCCAGTCATCTGTCGCAGGGCACTTTGGTTATTTCCACGTCTTGGCCACCGTGAATAGCACTGCCATGAACATTGGGATACATAAGTCTTTGCAGACTAAGGTTTATAAACTTCTTTGATAGATACCCAGACGAGGTATTGCCAGGTCATATGGTAACTCTATTCTTAATTTTTTGAGGAACCTCCATAAAAGTTGTACCACTTTACATTTCCACCAGCAGTGTGTGAGAGTTCCATTTTCTTAAAATCCTCTCCAGCACTTGTTATTCCTTGTCTTGTTGATAATAGCCATTCTAACAGGTGTGAGGTGGTATCTCAGTGTGGTTTTGATTTGCATTTTCCCAATAGCTTGTGAAGTTGAGCATTTTTTCATATGTCTGTTGGTCATTTGTATTTCTTCGTGGGAGAAGTGTCTATTTAGTTCTTCTGCCCACTTTTTAATTGGGTTGTTTGTTTTTTTTGTTGTTGAGTCATAGTAGTTCTTTATATATTTTAGATATTAGTCCCTTATCAGAGAGTTTGTTTCAAATATTTTCTCCCATTGGGTTAGCTGTCTCTTTGCTTTGTTGATGGTTTCTTTTGCTGTGGAGAAGCTCTTTACTTTGGTATAGTCCCATTCTTTTATTTTTTTATTTAACTTCTGTTGGCTTTGAGGTCCAGTTCATGTAGTCCTCCTTGAGCCTGAGGTGTATAAGTTTACTACCAATATTTTCTTCTATAAAGTTTTTCTTTTTCGTGTCTTATGTGGAGGTCTCTAATCCATTTTGAATTAATTTTAGTATATGATGATAGTTCACAGCTCAGATTCATTCTTTTGCATATGTTTTTCCAGTTTTCCCAGCACCATCTACTGAAGAGACTTTCTTTTCCCCATTGTATATTTTTCACTCCTTTATCAAAAATTATTTACCCATATATTTGTGGATTTATTTCTGAGTTTTCAATTCTTTTCCATTGGTCTGTATGTCTATTTTTCTGCCAATACCAAGCTGTTTTGATTATTGATGCTTTGTAGTATAGATGGAAATCGGGGAGTGTGGTACCTCCAGCCTTATTCTTTTTATGTGGTATTGCTTTGGTGATTTGAGGTCTTTTGTGGTTCCATAGAAATTTGATATTTTTTAATCTACTTCATTAAAGTATGTTTGTGGGATTTTAACAGGAATTGTATTAAATCCGTATATTGCTTTGGGTAACATTGCCATTTCAACAATGTTAGTTTTCCTATCCATGAACACAGAATATTTTTCCCTTTTTTAAATATTTTCTGTTCAATTTCTTTCAAAAGTGTCTTATAGTTTTCCATATATAAGTTTGTCACAGTCTTTGTTAACTTCATTCCCAGGTATTTCATTCTTTGTATTGCAATTGCAAAAGGTATTGATTCTCTCATTTCTTTTTCTGAAGATTCGTTGTTTGTATACAGAAATGCAATTAATTTCTGTAAGTTGATTTTGTATCCTGCAACTTTACTGTATTCATTTATTGTTTCTAATAGTTTTCTGAAGGAGTCTTTGGAATTTTCTATATAAAGAATCATGCCATCTGAAAATAGTGACAGTTTGACTTCTTCTTTCCCAGTTTGGATACTTTTATTTCATTCTCTTGTGTGATTGCTCTGGCTAGATCTTCCAGGACTATATTGAATAGCAGTGGCAACAGAGGATATCCCTGTCTTATTCCTGATTTTAGGAGAATGGGTTTCAGCTTTTCCTCATTCAGTATGATATTAGCTGAGGGTTTGTCATATATGGGCTTTCTTTCTATACCCATCTTATTCAGTGTTTGATCATAAATGGATGTCATATCTTGTCAAGTGTTTTTTCTGCATCAATTGATATGACCATATGTTTTTTATCTTTTATTTTGTTTATATGGTGTATCGCATGATTGACTTGCATATGTTGAACCATCGTTGTGCTCCTGGGATGAATCTCACCTGATTATGGTGTATAATCTTTTTGATGCATTGTTGTAGTCTGTTTATTAATATTTTGTTTAGGATTTTTGCATCTGTGCTTATCAGAGATATTGGTCTATGGGTTTTGTTTTTGTTTTTGTTTTTTTTTTTTTTTTTTTTTTTTTTTTTTTTTTTTTTTGTGTGTGTGTGTGTGTGTGTGTGTGTGTGTTGTCCTTGCCAGGCTTTGGTATTAGGATAATTTTGGCCTCATAGAATGAGTTGGGAAGTATTGCCTCATCTTCAATTTTTTGGAAATGTCTGAGGAGGATAGGCATTAATTCTTTGAATGCTTGGTAAAATTTGTTGGTAAGACCATCTGGTCCATGACTTTTGCCTTTAGGAAGGTTTTGGATGATTGTTGGAATTCCTTTACTATTGAGTGGCCTATTGAGTAGATTATCCAGTTCTACTTGGTTCAGTCTAGGTAGACTATCTGTTTCTAGAAATTTGTTCATTTCTTCTAGGTAATTAAATTTGGTGACATAAAGCCCTTCATAATATTTTCTTATGAACCTTTGTATTTCTGTGATATCAGTTATAATTTCTTCCCTTTCATTTCTAATTTTGGATCTTTGTGTCCTTTCTTTTCATTCTTTGGTTAGTCTAGCCAGGTGTTTTTCAAATTTACTGATTTTTTTTTTAAAGAACCAGCTCTTTGTTGCATTAATTTTTACTGTTGACTTTCTGTTTTCAATTTTGTTTAGCTCTGCTCTAATTTTTATTATTTCTTTCTTTCTGCTGACTCTGGGTTTTTCCTGTTCTTGTTTTTCTAATTCTTTAAGATGGGATGATAGGATGTTTACTTGTGATTTTTCTTGTTTCTTAAAATAGACCTGTAATGATGTAAATTTTCCTCTTCTTACAGTTTTTGCTGCAAATTTTCCTCTTCTTACAGTTTTTGCTGCATCCCAATAATTTTGATACATTTATTTTTATTGTCATTAGTTTCTATGTATTTTTAATATCTTATTTCTTCTTTGATCCAATCATTTTAAATAAGATATTGTTTAATCTCCATGTATATGTGATTTTTATGCTTTTTTTTTTTGCAGTTGATCTCCAATTTTAATGCTTTGTGGTCTGAGAATACACTTGGTATGATTTCAATCCTATTGAATTTGCTGAGGCTAGTTTTGTGTCCCAGCATGTGGTCTATCCTTGAGAATGTTCCATGTGCCTAGTAAAGAAGGTACAATTTTATGTTCTTGGATGAAGTGTCCTGTAATGTCTATTGTGTCCAATTGCTGTAATGTATCATTTAAAGGTAATTATTTCCTTATTTATTTTCTGTTTGAATGATCTGCCCATGGCTGTTAAAGGGGTGTTTAGGTCTCCTACTCTAATTGTGTTTTTCACAGTTTCTCCTTTCAGATCTGTTAGTAGTTGCTTTATATATTTTGGTGCTTTCTGATTGGGGGCATATATTTTAATGAATGTCATGTCTTCTTGTTGTATTGCCCCCTTTATCATTATAAAATGTCCATCTTTGTCTCTTGTTATCTTGTTTTATCCTGAAGCCTGTTTCATCACATATCAATATGGCAAGTCCTGCTTTTCTCTGGATGCCATTTGCTTGGAGTATTGTTTTCCATTCTTTCATTCTGAGTCTGTGTTTGTCCTTATGGCTGAGGTGTGTCTCTTAGAGACAGCATATTGGTAGGTATTATTTTTTAATCCAGTCTACTACTATGTGCCTTTTTATGGGTGAGATCAGTTCATTTACATTTAGGATGATGAATGATGATTGATATATGAGGATTTCCTATGGCCATTACTTCTTTCCTTTTTTTAGTCCTTTTATTGTTTTTTTTTTTTGGTCCCAACTCTTTTTTCCATTTATTTTATTTTTTGTTTTAGGTTGAAGATCCTCCTTCAGTATTTCATGAAATGCTGGCCTTGTGGTGGAGAATTCCCTCAGTTTTTGTATGTCTGAGTTCTTTATTCATCCTTCATATCTGAAAGATAATTTTTCTGGATAATTTATTCTTGGCTAGAAATTTCTCTCTTTTCATATTTTGAGGATTTGATTCCACTCTTTCCTGGCTTGTAGACTTTCTGCTGAGAAGTCTGATGATAGTCTGCTGGGCTTTGTTTTAAAGGTTACCATTTTTCCCCCCTGACTGCCTTGAAAATAGTCTCTTTGTCTTTGATTTGTAATATCTTCAGTATAATATATTTTGGAGAATATCTTCTAGGGTCTGGGTAGCTAGGGGAACTATTTTCTTTTTGAATTTGAGCTCCCAGATTGTTCTATGGTTTGGAAATTTCTATTCTGCTATGTGTTTGAGTATTCTCTTTTTAGAATTATTTTTCTGCACCTTATTCTAAGCTTATTATTCTAATATTGTTTTTTTATATGGAGTCAAATAGTTCTTGTAGAGTTATTTTCAGTTCTTTAGACTCTGAAGTCACTATCTTCTTCTTTCTGTGTCGTTTCCATGTTTCAATCTTCAATATCAGTAATTCTTTTCTCCATCGTCTGGTTGGCCCTGTTTCCTATGGTAGTTAGTTCATTTCTCAGTTCTTTTATGGTATTGTTTATCTCTTGAATTTCCATTTGATTCTTTTTTATATTTTCAATATTTTTGTTAAAATGTTTCTTTTTCACACAATTTCTTAGGTCATTCAACTTAGTTAAAATGCTCTGCCAATATTGTTTCAGTACTCTGACAGTTTTAAAAACTGCAGCCATGTGTTCTTTGTCACTTAGATCCTATATTTCCAGATGTGTGCGATCCTTTTCTGGAGATTTTTCATTTTATTTCTGAGTGGCTTTGAATCCTAAGGTACTCATTGTGTTTGAAGTGTTTCTTTTTCTGGTCATGAGGGCTTTTCCCAGTCTTTCTTTCTTTCTCTTCCCAGTTGGTATTGCTGTAGTGTCTTGCTGTGGAGCAGATACTAGGTGGTGCTGGGGGGAAGCTTTGGGAGAGAACTAGCAGTATCAGCTAGACCATATCTCTGTCCTCTGCCTAGGCTTGGGGACTTGTTTGGTCTGCAACCACTCTACTTCCTGTGGCAGCTCCCCTGGTCCCTTACTCCATGGCAAGACCAGTCCACTCGCCAAGGAAGATGGGAGTAACTGGGGAGGCTGATGCAAAGCAAGCCAGTAGCGGGTTGCACTCACCTAGGCTGGAGCCAAGTGCTTACAACCAGCTCAGCCTTTCTCTCTTCTCCTAAGCCCATGTTTTACCCAGGGCCATGTTTCAGAATTTCAGCATTTTTTAAATTCATTTTTATTGTTAGACTTATTGGGGTGACGTCTGTTAGCAAGGATTACATAGGTTTCAGCCATACAATTCTACAGTGCATTGTCAACTTGATGTACAATAAGTTCACCACCTAATGTGACTTCTCTTTCCATCACTTTATATTTAGCATGGCAGCCACTTTCAGTTTCAAAGTTGCCCAGAGACTTACATAGCAAGAGGCTGCAGCTGGGGGCACTATTCCTGCCTAGGACAGTTCAGATGCTTTGTTCAGCCTCTGATTCACCCAGGACACAATGCTTCACTGGGGCCCTAATATGTTGCTGTTTGGTCCAACTCACCCAGATTCTCACAGGTTTTCAGCTTCTCTCACCTCAGCTGTTTTCACCATTCGGCCTCTCCCCACCCTGCACCCAGTATCACGAAGCTCCTTGGCCAGTGCCCCCTGGACCTTTCTTAGTTCCTTCATTCAGTCCCAGTTGGGTGGGTAGCAATCCTCATTCACATCTCCACTCAGCTCTGCTCCATGCGTCCTCTCCTGCCTGCACCCACTTCTTTGACCTTCAGGTGTTTTCTTGCAATGCATGAATCTCTCAGCTGAGACTATGCCACTCAGCATTTCCTGTGTTGGATCCTGGTTGTTTAATTGTATTTTCCAGGAGAGGTTTCAGGGATCCCCTCTCTGGTAGCCATCTTGCTGACACTTCCCTCTCATTGTGATACTTGCTTAAATGCTACCGTCTGGAACTGAACACACAATGTCATGGAAGTCTGCCTTCTCATTATAGAACCACCCATGAGGAAGCTGCACAAGAATTTCTATAGTTGGGTTAACTTAATGGAAGAAGTCTGTCAATGAAGTTCTAAGTGTGCCTCCAGCCTAGCCTTTAGAGACGTAACTGGCCAGGTGGGTGCCCTCAGGTGAGCCCTCTCTCTGAGCCTACTGCTCCTCCTGGAAGATGCAACACCTGACCCACAACACACAGTGCTTAAAGGACTACAATACCATGTCCAGCTACTCTCAAGGAATTGCTGATGTTTCTGACCTGACAAAGTCAGGGTGGGGTTCAACTGAGTTGAATTTAGCCACCAAATGGGAAAATCTGGAACAATTCTTTTCGATTTCCCAGGCAAAGCCAGAGGGGCAGTATGTGCAGCCCTTGGTACCCACTTGATTCCTTTTCTGGGAAAATGTCCCCTTCCACGTGGAGGCTAGTCTGACATGCCTGGCCTGCTCTGCCTTCTACTAACTAGAGCCTCACTACCTCAACAACATTCAGACCCCCTCACCCTTCTACTGAGCACATGTGCACCTCTGTCTCATTTTAAATGGTACATCAGGTCAGCCTATTTCAAAGTTTCTTGCACTATTGATTTTCTAAACTTGCCTACAGGGTCCTGGTATTCTGACAACCCAGGTCAGGCCAGCTGAGTATTCTGAAAGATTCTGATAAATTTAGAAGCTTGCTGGTTTTTATGGGGCCAATGGAGTGCAAAGTGAAGGGGCCCAACCTTTCTCAGAGGCTATAAGAATAGGAGACAGTCAGTCCACGTAGATGGCGTTAAGATGGCTCAGCTCCAGGAATGCCCTCTTCAGAGCAGTATTTCCATTTAAGAGCCTCCCTATTTGGTGTACATTCATGTTGTATCACTTCCTCTGAACCTCTATAAGCACATTTCCTGAAATAACAGGTCCCCAAGATGCCCAAAAAGGTACTTGAAATTAGGACTGCAAAATAAGAGCTTTCCTGGTCCTGGAGAACAGAAATAGGCAGTGGCCTTCTATACTCTGCCCTCTTCCAGCTCTTTGCAAGCCGGTGGAAACTGAGTTTTCCAATAGTATTGTCAGCCCTGGATTTATCCCTCTAGCTTATGCTTCCTCAGCTACTCCCATCTAGGTCCCATGATTCTGGTAGGTGCCATCCTACTGTAGTTCCCAGAGCCACTGGATGTGAAGTAGGTAGAGTATGGACAACCTCAGTCCTAACTGTCCCTCACCTCTTCACCTCTACTATCATCCTGAAGGACTCGAAATTCTGTCTCCCTTCTAGGTCTGAGATCTAGGAGGACTCAATAGAGACTGAGTTCCTTTATTGTTTCCTGTGTCTTCTTTGCTAGCCATTGCTGATAAGACCCTGGACTCTAACCTTCCTGGCAGGAACTCAGCCACCATTATCCATATTCATGCCTCAATCATCATGGATAAGTTACTTCATACAAATAAATGTAATTGGCCCTTAATAATTGCTCAATTATTATTACCCAGTAGTAGTAGTAGTAGTAGTAGTAGCAGCAGCAGCAGCAGCAACAATATTAGTAGTAATAGTAGTGATGGTAGCAGCTGCCTCAGTTGCTATACAAGAATGGAATTTTTCTTACACCCATTCAAGGCTGCTGGATTATGCTTTGCCATTCAAGATCTTCCCAAATACCACCTGATTTCTTGGATTCCTCAAAGCAGTGTAACCTGATTGGTTACAAACTATTATATCTCTTGGCCCAGTAATTAGCTATCCTGACCCCTCCACCCTATATAAACTGGCCTCAAGCCTGGGTCAGTTTTCCCTGTATTTGTTCTTCTCTCATGCAGGAGTTTCATGCCAATAACCCAGCCCTGGCTACTCTGCCCTGCTTAGTTGTCAACAGTCAGGTCTGGAGGATTTTTGTCTTGAAGTCTGAGAGGACAGACTTCATCCTATGACGATTAGCTTTTGATGATGTGGCTTAGGCACCTTCACCCTTCTGATCACCCCTTATAATATTCTTAGGAGTAGCTATCTTTCCCACATTCCCTTAATCTCCCTTTGTCCTATGTGTTGCAATTCTACTGTCATTACAATTATGTTTATTATGTTCAAAGGTACTCAGTGAGGGGTTGGGGAGGCCCTAGAGGAGTGATAGACAAGAAGTACTAGCCTCATGCTGGCTAATTTTATATTTAATTGGATATTAACCCTGGGCTCCTGACTGTCTAGGTTGTATTTATATCCAGCAAGAAATCATATTGTTTTCCCTGAAGTGAATTAAAATCATAAAATACCTTAGGACCTGGGTCTAAAGATCCTTTAAATGAATTTTGGAAAGAAGTATCAACAGCCAAGTAGCCAGACTGGTCCCACTTTGACAATAGGGAAAGGGGACTTAACCCTGACCACAAGTGGACAAGTTAGGAGGATCAGATTCAGATCATTTACATGATTTGTGCTTCTAGAATTCAGGCCCTTAGGAATTGAAACAAGGCTCACAATGGAGTTTGAGGTCCTCAGAGACCAAAGGAAGGAATCAAACATTGTTGAACTCCTATAGTGTGCCTAGCATGAAGTGGTAGAGTCCTGAATCCGTGAGCCTCCTCAGATCTGGCATAAGAGTTAGAGTGGTGATTGGGTTAAAAAAAAAAAAAAGTGAGACCACCTGGCAGACATATTACATACATTTTCTACTTGTATACGTCTTCTCATTTGCACCTCTCCACCACCTCATTTTAGTCCCCTTTTATAGATAAAGAAACCGAGGTCCAGAAGATTGTTACTTGCCCAAAGTCACATAGAAAGTAAGTGGTGAAAGCTAAGAAAGAAGTGGAGGCCTGTGGGAGTCCTAAGCCTGTACAATGATGGCAAGGTTAAATGACTGACTTCTGATCACATAGATATTAATTAGTAGTGCTGGTATTTGACCCCAGGTGTGTCTAACACCAAAAATAGTGATTTTTCTCCCTTTGCATCATAACATAACCATTGACATTTGGGTGTGTTCAGTCAGTCAGTTAAAAGCGGATAACAGTCTTGGAGAATAAAGAAGATGCACAAATCATGTTCAAGGGCACATGATCCTTGGCTGGGCAAAGGGCGATAGCCAATACCCAATCCATAGTGATGGAGAACATACCTGTGCAACTAGGGTCTCCCTTATGATCATTAGCTTTTCCCAATTCACACCAGTGTCTTCAGTGGGAAGTGAAGACCACATTTTCCTCCTTCCCCATCCCAGACTTTCAGGAAACCCTAAGGCATTTTTAGACAGATACACATCTGTACATGATATATATCTTCTTTGATTCTGGGATAAGAAGATATAACCATGGAGATACTTCCTTGATTTTGCTAAATTGGTACTAGTGTGAAGGAATCTGAAACCCATATGTAGGTTTTTTTTGTTTTTTTGTTTGCTTTTGTTTATTTGAGCCAGGCAGTGCTATGATCCTCAATCCCAACTTCTATGACCTATGGTCAAGGTTCCAGTCCTCCAAATGACTCCCTCCATTCTTAATATCATCTCAGCAGCCATCTCCACATCTGAAGATAGTAGAGAGGTCAAAGAGAGATGAGCAAGCAACTTCCAGCTGCAGTAAAGGAGTAAGGGTGGGTGGACACAGGAATTCTCCACAACACACAGACACCATGTACTTTCTCCAGGTCTCTCCGGGTCAGTCAATAGTCTTAGCCTTTCTCCAGATTCAGGATAAGAAATGATTATTCTAGGACAATCATCCCCCTGAGCTAGTTCTTTTTATTTCCTCTCCAGGTCTGAGAATAGAAGAATTAAGATATTTTGAAGGGATAAGAAGGGCTCTACATTTATATATGACATTTACTCTGTGTCAGGCACTGTCCTCAGTCCTTTGCAAATATAATTGCATTTAACCCTCACAACTATGCTACAAGGTAGATATTACTATTCCCACTTTAAATATGAAGAAACTGAGAAACAGAGGGGTTAAGTGACTTTCTATAACCACAGTCATATAGCTAAAAGTGGTGGAGCCAGAATTCAAAATCAAGTTACTAATTCTGAGGTTTAACTACTATGTTATATTGATACAATATAACATGATACAATAGCAAAGAATATGGACTTGGGAGTCAGGAAGAGTTTGAATTTCAATGCCTATTCTGATACTTGCTATCTTACATCCTGGCAAGTAACTTGCCCTCTTTAGCCTTATTTTCTTCACCTATAACATAAGGGGTGACGACACATGTCTCTCCGTTTTTTAGTGAGGAATCCAATGGAAAGTGCCTAGCCTGGAGTAGGTGTTCAAAGTTGGTTCCTCTTTTTATTGTCCTAAGGCTTGGTACCAAATTATGATTTAGTATCCAGATTCACTAGCCAAGTCCACTTAGCCTCTGCTAAATAAGGGCAGTGGGTATAGCATGCAGTATTGACAGAACAACCTCAGTACAGGTAGGCTTCTTCAGATGGAAGGAAGGCCTGAAGGCCCCTCAATCATTCCATTTAAGGATAATGACTGGCTGGTGTGGAATAGAATTGAAGAAGCAAAAAAGGAGAAGGATATTTCCCAGGAGTTGCTTTTCATCTGCTGTCAACATAGGTAAAGACACATTGACTGCTTTTATACCAGGCCAAAGTCAAGGGTTACTTTAAGAATGTTGCAACCCAGAACATTCTTTTTTTTAGCTCAATTTAACTTAATCCTCCTTCCCTCCAGTGCCTTCAACACTTTCTGAATCTCTGCAACAGCTTCCATGAAGAGAAGTGTGAAAAGAATGCTGGGATTTAGATTCTAGCTCTGCAACTTACTTGCTGTGGGACTTAGTCCCTTTTTCTCTCTCTTGACCTCAGTTTCTTTCTTTGCAAAAATGGGGATAATAGCAATTCTGAAGCCAACCTCATGAAGCATCGGAGATAGTAAGAAGAGATTAGTAAATCTGCCAACCAGGAAGGAAGGCTCCAGTGACAATATGATGTTTGAATAGGGCTAGATGTGCTAGCCCTATAGGAGGTGTGGATGGACTTGGCAGGTTGAAAGACTAGCAAGTTCCCTGAAGCAGATGCAGCTGACGTACAGGATGCATGGATGGGAGTGACAGGAGATGAGACTTGAAGCTTTAAGCGTGTATGTAAAGAGTCTTCAATATTTGTAAGCCATTGAAGCTTAAGAACCAGGAGATGACATGGTTAGTGAGGAACTGTTCTCAAATGTTTTGGTCTCAGGACCACTTTATACTTTTAAAAATTATTGAGACCTAAAAGAGCCTTTGTTTTTGTGGTTGATATCTATTGATGTTTACCATATTGCAAATTAAAACTGGGGAATTTCAAAAAGTTTGATTAATTTATTAAAAAATAATAAACCAATTACATATTTACATAAATAACATTTTTATGAATTATATACATATGTTCCAGCAGAAGTAATGCCTAGACTTGAGTTATAATTTTATTATAAAATATGCTTATGATTTTGTAATAAAAGATTTGGTATACAAAGTGCCCTTCCATAGATGAATGGATAAAGAAGTTGTAGTACATATACACAATAGAATATTATTCAGCTATAAGAAAAGATGAAATACTACCATTTGCAACAAAATAGATGGACCCCGAGAACATCATGCTAAGAGAAATAAGCCAGACTGAAAAAAACAAGAACCATATGACTTCACTTATATGTGCAATATAAAACTGAAAGCAACAAAGAAAAAGCAAAACAAAACAAAACAAAAAAACTCATGGACACAGTCAATACTTTAGTGGTTACCTGAGGGTAAGGGAGGAGAGGGTGGGAAAGGAGGGAGGAGTCAAATATATGGTGATGGAAAGAGAACTGACACTGGGTGGTGAATATCTAATGCAATACATAGATGATGCACTGTAGAATTGTATACCTGGAACCTATATAATTCTTGTTAACCAATGTCACCCCAATAAGTCTAAAAAAAAGATTTGATATATATTACCAACTCATAAAAAGGGGCATTATTTGTGCTGGGCCCTGTGTACGCACACATTGTGTGTGTGTGTGTGTGTGTGTGTGTGTGTGCATCCATACATATATATTCCAAAGCAAAACATAATGAGAAGAATGGTATCATTTTAGATTTTTGAAAAACTCTATTTTTTAAATTCATTTTTATTGTTAGACTTATTGGGGTGACATCTGTTAGCAAGGATTACATAGGTTTCAGTCATACAATTCTACAATGCATTGTCAACTTGTTGTATAATAAGTTCACCACCTAATGTGACATCTGAGGAACCTCCACACTGCCTTCCACAGTGGTTGTACCAGTTTTCATTCCCACCAGCAGTGTACCAGAGTTCCTTTTTCTCCACATCCTCTCCAGCACTTGATATTCCTTGTCTTGTTGATAATAGCCATTCTCACAGGTGTGAGGTGGTATCTCAGTGTGGTTTTGATTTGCATTTCCCTGATAGCTAATGAGGATGAGCATTTTTTCATGTGTCTGCTGGCCATTTGTATTTCTTCGTGGGAGAAGTGTCTGTTTAGATCTTCTGGCCACTTTTCAATTGGGTTTTTTGTTTTGTTGTTGTTGTTGTTAAGTCTTATTAGTTCTTTATATATTTTAGATATTAGACCCTTATCTGATGCATTCTTTGCAAATATTTTCTCCCATTCAGTTGGCTGCCTCTTTGCCTTGTTGATGATTTCTTTTGCTGTACAGAAGCTTTTTAGTTTGATATAGTCCCATTCATTTATTTTTGCTTTTACTTCCCTTGCCTTTGAGGTCAGGTTCATGAAGTCTTCCTTGAGTCCTAGGTCTATAAGTTTAGTACCAGTGTTTTATTCTATACAGTTTATTGTTGCAGGTCTTATATGAAGGTCTTTAATCCATTTTGAGTTAATTTTTGTATATGGAGAGAGTTCACAGCTCAGGTTCATTCTTTTGCATATGTTTTTCCAGTTTTCCCAGCACCACCTACTAAAGAGGCTGTCTTTTCCACATTGTATGTGAAAAACTCTTTATTGTCTGGCTTAATAGTCATAGCCAGATTCTTCTGGCTGTTTCTACATTCTCTTATCACATTATATTATGATGCATCATTTTGTTTGAAAGAAATGAAGAAAATATGGCCTTACTCAAATATGTGGATAGTCTTCTTTGAGACTACACCAAAACTCAACAAGTGTAATTTTTTAAAGTTAGCTACAATGTGGAACCAGAAATCATATCAATGAACTTTGTATATTTTATTACATTAAAATCTATTCATCTATCTTGCAGTTTGAATGAATCATTTATGCAGGGATGATTTTGTATCATCATGTATTTTTCATTTGGCAAATATTAGTACACTTGTTCATGCAAATCTGCATGTACATTTCATTATACAATACTTTTAAAGTCATGTGTTAATATTACCATCAATTTTTATCAAAAAAGTTATGGATAACTGTCAAGCTCATAGTGGCAGAAACAAATTTTCTATAATGCTAACTTTTGTGAGAAAGTTTGAATTTTGTCATTGACAACAAATATAGTCAGTTGCTTAAAGTGGTAGGTTCACATAATTCATTTTCAAGAAAATGTCTGCCAAATATTCATGTCTGAATAACCGTACTTAATCTGTCAGTTGCTCTGTCAATTAAAAGTAGTGTTCACTGAAAAAAGCAGCTATTTCAACCCACATCTCAGAAATGATTTTCCATGACAAAACCATCATACTTTGTTGTGCAGCAGAGGTGTTTTATGAGTACTTCGAATTTTGTCACATAGAATATTAGAAAGGTATATACATAAGGATTGAGATGTAACAAAAAATAAATTTTACTGCTTTATCAAGGACAATTTAAAAATGAAATTGTCATCAATAAACCAATAGACAACAAGTATTGGCAAGGATGTGGAGAAAAGAGAGCCCTCATGCACTGTTGGTGGGCTTATAAATTGATATAACAACTATGGAAAACAGTAAACTACCTTCTATACCAGTGTCCACTCCTTTCCCTTGAATTCTTCTCAGGACAATATCTTAGTTCTCCTGCCTCTTAGCTACTTATTTTTAGTTTCCCCTTTTGATTCTTAATGGATTTTCCTCAGAGCTCAGTTCTAGGCCCCTTCCATCTTTTCTATAAACAGTCTTCCCAGGGACCCCCTATATGCTCATGGCTTTAAATATCAATGCCAATGATGCTCAAAGCTCTCTCTTCCATCCTTAAATACCTTCTAAGCTCCAGATTTACTAATTCAACTACCCACTTAACCTCTCCATCCTAATGTCTCCTTAGCATTTCAAACTTAGCACATTAATAAATGAGCTCTTGATTTATTCCTCTCTCTTCCAGTCCAAATCTGTTCTTCTTTCATCTTATATTAGTAAATGGTAGCTTTATCTACCCAAATGCTCAAGCCAAAAGAGCTAGGAATCATATAGATGCCGCCTTCTCTTCCATTCACCACGCCAGTGCATCAATAACTCCTGACAATTCTATATGCAAAATGTATCCCAAAAGTTTACACTCTGTCCCTCTCTATGGCAATCACTTAAGTCAAGCCCACCACCATCTCCCACCTGTACTAGTTTAATAGCCTCCTAATTAGTCTCCTCATTTTCACTCATCTCATTCTATAATAAATTCATAACATGCAGTCAGAATGATCTTTTAAAAATGCAAATCAGAGTTTATAAAGGGTGGCTCCTGTTGCTCCTGGAAAACTTCCCTGGAAGTTACAACAAATAGAAAAACTGTAATTCAACAAAGGATTCCCTACAAAACACTCAAACACAGCTAAAAGACCTACTCGTTGCATCAAAGTACCTGCAGGTGGGCAAAAGGGGGCAAACAGAAGAAAAAGAGGAGTGCAGAGATGGGGGGCTGTGGGTTTCTGCTTAGAACTCTGCAGTTGTGGGAGAGAAGAGGGAGAAGGTGGTGGGTGAGCATTCTGGACTTCACTTAGTACTGGTACAGAGAGAAGGAGGTGCAGAGGCAGGTGCTCCGAGATGCCTCAGCCAGACTACCCCAGGAGTGAGAGAAGGAAGTGCAGAAGCAGGTGCCATGAAATACTGCATCCTAATTTCACTCTGGCCTGGGAGAGAAGGAGTGGGGAGGTAGGGGCTTTCAGAAGTCACAGCCTGACTTCACTCCAATCTGGGAGAGAGTAGGTGTGAAAATGCTGTGGGTATGCTTCTTTGGCCACAAGCAGTCCTGCCTGAAGGATCAGCATACTCATATAAGAGGGCTTATTTCAACATTCAGGGCAGAGACCTCAGGGCAAAGACCAAATACAGAAGAGCATAAGCCCACACTGCCCTCACTGCACTTAGCACCAGGCGGCAAACAAAGACAGAGCTGGGTCACCTTCCCACACCCACCTTTCCAGAACTCTGCTCCCCCACCTCATCCCAGTATTATCAGTGAGCCCCAAAAGAAACCATAGCAGTAAGTGTTAGGTTAAAGGGCAGAATATTTACAACCTTGAGAACTTGGGAGACAGTCCCTGAGCTGCAGACACATGATGCTGCTAGTTCCAGTGACAGGGAGGAAATGGTAGAGGTGGAGCAGCAGCAGCAGGCTGGCACCTGCCATCATCCAGAGACACAAATACAACAGCTGCTTCTTCCAACAAAACCCTGCCCCCACCCTTCCTGATGAAAGCAGGAAGAGCCCAGGACAGCTGAGATACACAGGCACTTCAGCTTCTGGCAGCAGGGGAAAACTGGGATTCCAGAGGCTCAGATCTCCACAGCCCACCAAATTCTCCCATGGGAGTAACTCACTGAGCCCAAGGCAGTCTGGTCAAAGAAGGAAAGCCTACCACACAGGAAGTCACCCACCACAAGAAAAAGGAAAAATGCAAGGGAAAATAAAACAATACAATGATACTCACTGGAAAACAAAAGAAAAACCTCTTCGTATCTACTGGCTGTAGTAACCACTTCTGTAAATGCCCAGAAAAAGATACAATTCAATAGTAAATATGTACAACCAAGCTAACAAGTATGCTCAGAAAGAAAAATTTAAAACTCCAGGAAATGATCTTAAAGAGATAGAATCATGTGATTTAAATGACAAGGAATTTAAGATTGCAATTCTGAAAAATCTCAATGAGATGCAAGAAAACACAGTTAAGCAATATAATGAACTCAGAAATAAAATCAACAAATGAAAGGAAAATTTTACCAATGAGATTGAAATTTTAAAATAGAATCAAATAGAAATTCTTGAGCCGAATACCTTAATAAAAGACATAAAGAATGAAATAGCTAGCATAGGAAACAGAGCTGATCAGATGGAGAAAAAAAATTAGTGATATCAAATATAGAAATATGGAAATGTGACAGAAGGAAGAAAAGAGAGACTTGAGAGTTAAAAGAAATAAAAGAACTCTACAGGAACTATTTGACTCCATTAGAAAGCAATATAAAAATAATGGGTATATCAGAAAAAGAAAAAAGTGAGAAGGCCATAGAGAGTCTATTCAAACAAATAGTTGACAAGAACTTGCCAAACCTATGGAAAAACTGGAACCTCAAATCCAAGACAGAAAAAACAGGACCCTTTACCTAAATTCTAGCAGAGCTTCTCCAAGGCACATTATATTGAAGATGTCAAAGATCAATGACAAAGGAAGAATTCTCAAGGCAGACAAAAAAAAAGAAAACCATGACCTATAAGAGAAAGTTAATCAGATTATCATCAGACTTCTCACCAGAAACTGTACAACAAGCCAGGAGGGAATGAAATCAAATATTCAAAATATTGAAAGAGTGAAATTCCCAGCTAAGAATAATTTATTTATCTGGCAAAGTTATCCTTTAGATATGAAGGAGGAATAAAGACTTTTCAGGTATACAAATGCTGAGGGAATTCTCCAGCACAAGGCTAGCATTACAGAAAATAGCTAAGGAAGCTATTCAACCTGAAACAAAAAGTAAAAATAAATAGTAATAAATTGGGACAACAAAACATAAAAGGAGAGGAAGTAAAGGTTTAAATTTCTAAAAGATAATGAAGATAAGAAGCTTGCTTAAGAAAAGGGGCCACTGCATTATATGAAACTTTTACATGAACTTCATGGTAACTACTCAAAAATAAAATTCAGAACTGAAATATAAACAAACAAACAAATAAAGGAACAGAGGAAGAGAGACCTCCAAAAAACTTCACTGAAGATTACAACTAATAAAACACCTATACCTCAAACAAGGGCCCTCTACACAATGCACAATCACAGCTAAGAAACCTACTCATCACATTAAGGTACCTGAAGGCGGACAGAGGGTTAATCAAAGGAGAAATAAAAGGGAAAGAGCGGGACTGGCAGTGCAGGATTTCCACTTGGAACTCTACTGTTGGGGGAGGGAGGAGGAAGAAGGCAGTGGGTTAGCACTCTGGACCTCACTCAGTCCACAGGACAGAGGAAAGGAGGCTCACAGGTGGGGCATGAGATACTGCAACCATCTCGCTTTGGCCCCAGGAGGTGCCAGCCAGTCTGCAAACCATAGCAGCCGAACTTCACTCCGGTTTCCAGAGGAGAGAGAGTGACTAGGTGGTGAGGAGCCACAGCGTGAATGCTCTGGCCAGGAAGGAGAAAGAGAAAGAGGACTGCTTGCGCCTTCCTCTCTCCACAACTAGTGCAGTGTGAAAGGCCAACATACAGGACAGCTGACCCCGAGGAACAGGGCAGAATCCGTGCAAGAGGCAAACTGAGAACAGAAAGGTGCAATCATGCCCAAACTCTCTACATGACCCCTGGAGCCACAGGAAGGAAACAAAGCCACAAATGCCCCTCTTCCAGAGACCTCTGCCCACCCAGTATCAGCAGCGAACACCAAAGAAACTGCAGCAGCAAGGCTCCAGAGAGGCTGCCAAAATGAGAAACAAGAGAATAGAATAGGAGCTCAAAATAAACAGATGGGGACAGATGAGCCATCAGAAACAGAGCTCAAAGCAATGACTATAAAAATGCTTAAGGAACTAAATGATAATTTCAACAGACAGCATGCATTAAAGAAGATTTACAAACCATTATAAAGGACTGGAGAGAGATAATGACTACATTAACTGAAATGAAGAAGGAAATAAAAGTCACTAAACTAGATAAAATAGAAGGGCAAAGCAAGGATTTTCAGAAAAAGCCAGCAGAAAACACCCAGCCAGAACAATTAGATAATAATTTCCAAAAGAATGAAGATGGATTGAGATTCCTCTGGGACTATATCAAATGTAAAAATTTCTGAATAATAGGTGTGCCAGAAAGGACAGAGGAAAAGCAAGGAATCAATTATGACTGAAAATTTTCCTAACCTGGTGAAGTACATAGATATACAAATCCACAATGCACAGAGGATCCCAAACAAGAACACACCAAGACACATAAAAATTAAAATGGCAAAAGTTAAAGAAAAAGAGAAAATTCTAAACACAACAAGAGAAATGCAAGTAGTAACTTATAAACATACACCCATTTGATTATCAGCTGATTTCTCACCAGAAACTTTAATGGCCAGAAGGGATTGGCAGAAAATATTCACCACAATGAAAACCAAGATATAAAACCAAGAATAATGTACCCAGTAAGGCTAGCATTTGAAGGACAGGTAAAGAGCTTCTCAGATAAGGAAAAGCTAAAGAAATACATCACTGCCAAACCAGTACCACAAAGAATGTTAGAGGGACTTCTTTAAGATGGGAGGCAGGAGAGGAGAGTGGGTAAATTAAGGGAAAGGGATGGAGAAATTTAGTTTGATTTTTAACATAAAATTGAAAGCAACAAAGAAACCCATAGAAGATATAATGTAGAATTGTACACCTGGAACCTATGTAATTTTTACTAATCAATTTCACCCCAATAAATTAAAAAATACTAGTTTGAAAAAAAATAAATAGAAGAAAAAAATCATAGAACACCATTAAACTAAACTAATTGACAAAGAGAAAAAAGGAAAGAAGCAATTGTGACATCAAGCTACCAGGAAACAAATAATAAAATGGATATAAGAAATCCTTTATATATCAATCATCATCATAAAGGTAAATGGACTGAACTCACCACAAAACAGTCACAGAGTAACAGATTGGATTAACAAATAAGGCCCAACCATATACTACCTCCAAAAGACCAGCTCAGCCACAAGGACAGATACAGACTCAAAAGGAAAGGGTGGAAAATAATACTCCAAGCAATGGCATCCAGAGAAAAGCAGGTGTAGCATACTCATATATGATGAAACAGACTTCAGGGTAAAAATGATAATAAGAGACAATGGTGGACATTTCATAATGATAAAGGGGACAATACAACAAGAAGACATGGCATTTATTAATATATATGTCCTCATTGAGGAAGCATTAAAATTACAAAGAAATTACTAACAGAACTTAAGGGAGAAACTAACAATAACACAACTATAGTAGGGGACCTAAACTCCTCATTGCCAGCCATGGACAGATCACCCAAACAGAAATAAATAAATAAATATCAGCATTAAATAATACATTATAGCAATTGAATATAATTGACATTTACAGGACATTCCATATTACAACACAAAACTATACATTCTTATCTTGTATACATGGAACATTCTCAAGGATAGACCATATGCTGGAACACAAAACTAGGTGAAGCAAATTTTAAAAGATTGAAATCATACCAAGTATATTCTCTGACTACAAAGCTTTGAAAGTGGAGATCAACTACAAAAAGAAAGAAGAAAAAACAGCATACATATGGAGATTTAAACACTTCATTAAAAAATGACTGGATCAAAGAAGAAATAAGAGATAAAAAATGCATAGAAACAAATGAGAATGAAAACACATTGTATCAAAATTGTTGGAATACAGCAAAAGCATTAATGAAAAGGAAATTTATAAAATTACAGGACTATCTCAAGAAACAAGACAAATTTCAAACAACCTAACACTAAATCTTATAGAACTAGAATAAAAGAAATGGATGTGGGAGTTTCCTGGTGGTGTAGAGACTTAAGGCTTTGGCACTGGCACTGTCAACGCTGCGGCCTTGGTTCGATTCCCAGCCAGGGAACTACCTACATACAAATAAAAAAACAAAAACAAAAAAAAGAGAAATGGATGAAACTTAAAGTCAGCAGAAAGAAGAAAATAATAAAAATTAAAGAACAACTAAATGAAATACAAAACAACAACAACAATAATAACAAACAATAGAAAAAAAATCAATGTACCAAAATCTTGGTTCTTTGAAAAAATAAATAAAATTGACAAACCCTTGGCCAGGCTCATTAAGGGAAAGAGAGGAAAGAAACAAATACTGAAAATTAGTAATGTAAAAGGAGAAATTATTACTCATACAACAGAAATACAATGAATCATACAAGAGTACTATGAAGGGCTATATGTCACCAAACTTAACAACCTAGAATATATGGACAAGTTTCTAGAAATGTATAGCTCACCTAGACTGAACCACAAATAATTGGAAAATCTAAATAAATCAATAAACAGTAAGACAATTGAAACAGTCACTCAAAATCTCCCCAAAAGCAAAAGTCCAGGACCAGAAGAATTCACAAGCAAATTTTACCAAACATTCAAAGAGGAATTAACATTTGTCCTCCTCAAACTCTTCCAAAAAATTGAAGAAGCAGTACTTCCAAACTCATTTTTATGAGGCCAACAATCCTGATACCAAAGCTTGGTAAGGATAACACAAGAAAAGAAAACAAAACTATGGACCAATATCTCTGATTAATGCAGATGCAAAAATCCTAAACAAATTACTAGCAAAGAGCATACAAGAATGCATTACAAAGATTATACACCATGATCAAGTGGGATTCATCCCAGGGGCACAAAGATGGTTCAACATACACAAATCAATCAATGTGATACACCACATAAACAAACTAAAAGATAAAAATAATGATTATATCAATTGATGCAGGAAAAGCATTTGAAAAGATACAACAAAAATTTATGGTCAGAACACTTAATGAAATAAATATAGAAGGAAAGTATCTCAACATAATTGAGGCCAAATATGACAAACTCTCAGCTAATATCATACTCAATGTGGAAAAACTGAAGCCTATTCTCCTAAAATCAGGAAAAAGACAGGAATGCCTCCTGTCACCACTGCTATTCAACATAGTACTGGAAGTTCTAGCCAGAGCAACCAGGCAAGAGAGAGAAATAAAAAACATCCAAATTGAGAGTGAAGAAGTTAAATTGTCACTTTTTGCAGATGACATGATTCTTTATATAGAAAATCCTAAAGACTCCACCAGAAAACTATTAGAAACAATAAACAAATAGAGTAAAGTTGCAGGATACAAAATTCATGTACAAAAATCTATCATATCTTTATATACTAACAATAATACTTCAGAAATAGAAATAAAAAAGAAACAATACCTTTTGCAATTGCAACAAGAAAAAAATATAATAAATAGGAATAAATTTAACAAAGGCTGTGAAGGACTTATACACTGAAAACTATAAGACATGATTAAAACAAATTGAAGAAGTCACAAAGAAATGGAAAGATATTCTGTCTTCATGGATTGGAAGAATCAACGTAGTTAAAATGACCATATTACCCAAAGCAATATACAGATTTAATGCTATTCGCATCGGAATTCTAAAAACATTCTTTCAAAGTATAGGTTAAAGAATCATCAGATTTGTATGGAATCACAAGATCCTCAATTGCCAAAACAATCCTATGAAAAAAGAACAAGGCTGGAGTCATTACACTTACTGACTTCAATTTATATTACATAGTGTCAATAATCAAAACAACATGGTATTGGCAGAAAAACAGACACATATACCAAGGGAATAAAACTGAGAACCCAGAAATAAACCCTCATATATATGGACAAATAATTTTCTTTTTATTCTTTTTGTTATTTATGAACAGCTCATTTTAATAAAAAACTTTTAATGCTTTATGCAAAATTAGGTTTACTAATAAAAACATGCTGCAGGTCATCCCAATATTCCCATGCATTTATCCACAAATATTTTCTGAACTAATAGCTTTCTAGTTATTTAAATTTGGTCATGTAGTTTTCACCTAGGGAAAAACCTCATCTATTTAAGATTTTAAAATAGTGAACGAATGAAGGATGACATTAGAAAATTTAGCGATTCTTATAAATTCATGTGCATTTCTATATGAGCAGCCATTACAAGAATCTAGATATATGTGTTGCATTTTAATTACATAAAATTTAAATAAATATCATTTTATTTATTTTCATTTTTAAATTTTTGTTTATAATTCTTAGTTTTACGTATTTATTTATATTTTTTCAATTACATTTGACAAACAATATTAGTTTCAGAGGTACAACATAGTGATGAGTAGTTTATATAACTTACAAAGTAATCCCCTCAATAAATCTGGTACCCATCTGACACCAGGCATAGTTATTACAAACCATGTATTATTGACTATATGCCCCATGCAGTACTTTACACTCTTGTGACTATGAATTTATATTTCTTAATCTCTTCCTCTTTTTCACTCACCCCTTCAACCTGCCTCCCATCTGATACCCATCAAAATGTTCTATCTATGATTCTGTTTGTTTTGTTTACTTGTTTATTTTGTTCTTTAGATTCTACAATTAAGTGAAATCATATGACATTTGTCTTTGTCTGGCTTACTACACTCAGCATGATACCTTCTAGGTCCAATCAGGATTTTGCAGATGGCAAGATTTCATTATTTTTATAGCCAAGTAATATTCCACTAAGATTTCAATTTTTTAATGATTAAATCTATTGGGGTGACATTGGTTAGTAAAAATTACATAGGTTTCAGGTATACAGTTCTACACTACATCATCTGTGTTGTGTTATGTATTCATTACCCAGAGTCAGTTCTCTTTCCATCACCATATATTTGAGACCTTGTCCCTTGTCCTCAATCCCCTCTGCCCCATACCTTCAGATAACAAAGAACCACTAAATTATTGATTGTGTCCATGAGTTTTCATTTCTTTGTTGCTTTCAGCTTTATGTTCCATATATGAATAAAATCATATGGTTCTAGGTATTTTCTGTCTGAATGATTTTGCTTTGCATGATGGTCTCCAGGTCCATCCATGTTGTCATAAATGGCCCTATTTTATATTTTCTTATGGCTGAGTAATACTGTATTGTATATATGTACCACAGCTTCTTTGTCCAGTTGTCTATCAAAGAGAACTTTGGCTGTTTTCATTACTGGGCCACGGTAAATAGTGCTCTGATGAATGCTGGAGTACATACATCTTTGCGGACTAAGATTTTTAAATATTTTGGGTAGATACCCAGAAGTGGAATGGCCAGATCATATGGTAACTATTCTTAGCTTTTTGAAGAACCTCCATAATGTCTTTCATAGTGTTTGTACCAGTTTACATTCCCAGGAGCAGTGTCTGAGGGTTCCTCCTTCTTCACACCCTCTCCAACATTTGTTCTTTTTTGTCTTGTTGATAATGGCCACTCTAGCAGGTGTGAAGTACTATTTTATTTTGGTTTAGATTTGCATTTTCTAATAGCTAGTGAAGTTGAGCATTTTCTCATGTATCTGTTGGCTATTCGTAAGTCTTCCAGAGAGAAATGTCTGTTCAGGTCTTCTGCCCATTTTTTAATTGGATTTTTTGTTGTTTTTGAGTTGAACTAGTTCTTTATATATTTTACATATTAGCCCCTTATCAGAAGAATGGTTTGCAAATATTTTCTCCCATTCATTTGGTTGTCTCTTTGTTTTGTTGATGGTTTCTTTTGCTGTGCAGAAGCTTTATAGTTTGATATAGTCCCTTTTATTTATTTTTGTTTTTATTTTCATTGCCTTGGAGGTCAGGTTCACAAAGTTCTCCCTGAACACAATGTCTATAAGTTTATTATCAATGCTTTCTTGTGTACAGTTTATTTTTTCAGATTTATGTGGAGGTCTTTAATCAATTTTGAATTAATTTTGGTATATGGTGACAGTTCGTAGTTCAGATTCATTTAATTGCATGTGTTTTTTTCAAGTTTCCCAGCATCATTTACTGAAGAGACTTTCTTTTCTTCATTGTACGTTTTTCACTTGTTTGTCAAAAATTGTCTGTCCATATATTTGTGGGTTTATTTCTGGGTTCTCAGTTCTCTTCCATTGGTCAGTGTGTCTGTTTTTCTGCCATTACTAAGCTGTCTTGATTATTGAGACTTCATAGTATAGATGGAAAACAAGGAGTGTGATGCCTCCAGCCTTATTCTTTTTATGTAAAATTGCTTTGACTATTTGGGGTCTTTTGTGGTTCCATATGAATCTGATGATTCTTTTATCTATTTCTTGAAAGAATGTGTGTAAGATTTTGATGGGATTGCATTAAATATGTATATTGCTTTGAGTAATATGTCCATTTTTAATATGTTGATTCCTCCAATCCATGAACACAGAGTATCTTTCTATTTCTGTGTCCTCTTCAATTTCTTTTAATAATGTCTTATAGTTTTCAGTATATAAGTCCTTCACATTCTTTGTTTAGTTTATTCCTAGGTATATTATTCTTTTTGATGCAATTGCAAACGGTATTGTTTTTTATATTTCTTTTTCTGAAGTTGGTTGTTGGTATATAGAAATGCAATTGAATTTTTGAATTCAATTTGCAATTGAATTGATTTTTGTACATTAAATTTATATGCTGCAACTTTACTGTATTTGTTTATGATTTCTATAAGGTTTTTGGCGGAGTCTTCAGAATTTTCTATATATGTCATTTTTTATTCATGTCATTTGCAAAAAGTGACAGTTTAACTTTTTCTCTCCTAATTGGGATACTTTTTTTTTTCCTCTTGTCTGATTGCTTTGGCTAGAACTTGCAGTACAATATTGAAGAGCAGTGATAGTGAACATCCCTGTCTTATTCCTGATTTTAGGAGAATAGGCTTCAGCTTTTTCCTGTTCAGTATGATATTAGCTGAGTGTCTGTCATATATGGCCTTTATTATGATGAGGTACTTTCCTTCTGTGCCCATTTTATTCAGTGTTTTGATCATAAATGGATGTTGTATCTTGAGAAATGCCATTTATGCATCAATTGATAAAATCATATGGTTTTTATCTTTTATTTTGTTTATATGGTGTATCACAATGATTGATTTGTGTATGTTGGACCATCCTTGTGTTACTGGGATGAATTCCACTTGATCATGGAGTATAATCCTCTCAATGCATTTTTGTATTCTATGAGCTACTATTTTGTTTAGAATTTTTGCATCTGTGTTCATCAGAGATATTGGTCTATAATTTTCTTTTTTTGTGTTATCCTTATCAGGCTTTGGTATTAGAGTTACATTGGCATTATAGAATGAGTTGGAAATGATCACTTCTTTTCTAATTTTTTGGAAGAGTTTGAGGAGTATAGGCATTCATTCTTTGAATGCTTACTAAAACTCATTGGTGAGACTATATGGTCCTAGGCTTTTGCCTTTCAGGAGGTATTGGATAATTGTTTCAATTTCCTTAATGTTAACTCATTTATTTAGATTGTCTAGTTCTTCTTGTAGTCTAGGTAGACTATATGTTTCTAGAAACTTGTCCATTTCTTTGATATTGCTAAATTTGGGGCATAGAGTCCTTCATAATATTTTCTTATGATCCTTGGAGTTTCTGTGATATCAGTGGTAATTTCTCCCCTTTCATTTCTAATTTTGGTTATTTGTGCCTTTTCTTGTTGCTCCTTGGTGAGCATAGCCAGGGGTTTGTCAATTTTATTAATTTTTTTCAAAGAACCATCTCTTTGTTGCGTTAATGTTCTCTGTCATTTTTCTGTTTTCTATTTCATTTAGTTCTGCTGTAATTTTTATTATTTCCTGTCTTATGCTGACTTTGGGCTTCTTTTGTTTCTCTTTTTCTAGTTCTTTATGTTGGAAAGTTAGGTTATTTACTTGTGGTTTTCCTTGTTTTTTGAGATAGGCCTGTAATGATATAATTTTTTCTTTTATTACTGCTTTTGCTGAATTCCAATTACTTAGATACATTGTATTTTCTTTTAACTAGTTTCTATGTGTTTTATAATCTCTTCTTTTATTTCTTCTTTGACCCAGTCATTTAAAAATAAGTTGTTTAATCTCCATGTATATGCATTCTTTTCTGCTTTTTGTGCTGTTGTTCTTCAATTTCAAGGCTTTGTGGTTTGAGAATACACTTTGTATAATTTCAATCTTCTTCAAATTGCTGAGGCTAGTTTTGTTTCCCAACATATGGTCTATCCATGAAAATGTTTCATGCACACTAGAATAGAATGTATAGTCTTGTGTTGTAGGATAGAGAGTTTTGTAAATGTCAGTTATGTCCAATTCTTGTAATGTATCGTTTAGAACTGATTCATATTTCCTTACTTATTTTCTGTTTGGATGTTCCGTCTATGGCTGTCAACGTGGTGTTCAGGTCCCCTACTAGAATTGTGTTATTGTCAGTTTAACCTTTTTGAACTTTTAGCAGTTGCTTTGTAAATTTTGGTGCATTCTTGTTGGGTGCATATGTATTGATGAGTGTCATGTCTTCTTGTTGTTGTATTGTCCCCTTTATGATTACAAAATGTCAATCTTTGTCTCTTATTAGGTTTTTCATCTTGAATTCTCTTTCATCAGATATAAGTATGGCTACTCCTGCTTTTCTTTGGATGCTATTTGCTTGGAGTAGTGTTTTACACCCTTTCACTTTGAGTCTGTGTTTGTCCTTGTGGCTGAGGCATGTTTCCTGGAGAGAACATATAGGTGGGTTTTGTTTTTTAATCCATTCAGCTACTCTGTGCCTTTGTATTGGTGAGTTCAGTGCATTTACATTTAGGGTGGCCATTGGTATATGAAGATTTCTTAGGGCCATTTTGTCTTAACAGTTTTTGGTTGTTCAGTGTCTTGGTTTCTTTGTATTTTTTTCACTATTTTTTTAGTTTGATGAATTTCAATGATTTTTTTATTCTTTTTTCTTTTTTCTTTGTTTTTGTTTTCTTGAGCAGTTACCATGAAGTTTATGAAAAGGAAAGTCTCGTATATGTAGTGGCTCCTTTTTAAAGCATACTTTTTATTTCTATTCTCTTTTGGGTAAGTAGATTTTTACTTCTTCCCTTTTCATGTTTTTGGTGTCCCAACTTTTTGTCACTTATTCTGGCTTTTTGTATCAGGTCAAATAGCTTCCTTCAGTATTTCCTGGAATGCTGGCTTTGTGTTGGGGAATTCCCTCAGCTTCTGTATGTCTGAAATAGTCTTTATTCCCTGTTCATATCTAAAAGATGACTTTGCTGGATAGATTATTCTTGGCTGGTAATTTCTTTATTTTAATATTTTGAATATATGATTTAACTTCTTCCTGTCTTGAAGAGGTTCTCCTGAGATATCTGATTACAACTTGATGGACTTTCTTTTAAAAGTTATAATTTTTTCCCCCCTGGCTGCCTTGAGAATTCTTTCTTTGTCTTTCATTTTTGACATCTTCAGTATAATGTGCTTCAGAGAAGTTCTGGTGGAGTTTAGGTAGCTAGGGGTCTTGTTTTCTTCTTACATTTGCGGTTTCAGTTTTCCCCATAGGTTTAGAAAGTTAACATCTACTATGAGTTTGTTTAAACTCTCATTAGAATTTTGTACTGTTTTTTTTTCTGGTATTCCTATTATTCTAATATTTTTCTTTCTAATGGAGTCAGATAGTACTTGTAGAGATCTTCTCTCTCTTTCTCTCTTTTAGGTTCTCAAATCTCTTTTTCCTTCTGTTCAATATCCATGTTTCTATCTTCGATTTCATCCAGCTGTTCAGCCCTGCTTCCTATTCTAGTTAGTTCATATTTTATTTCTTTTATTGCATTGTTTATCTCCTGAATTTCTATTTGATTCTTTTTTATAGTTTCAATTTATTTGTTAAAGTTTCCTTTTGTTTAGAGATTTCCTTTCTGAGATTATTTATCTGGGATCTGAGTACTCAACCAACATTTCTTGAGCTCTCTGAATACTTTTAGGGTAGCAGTCTTGAATTTCATGTCACTTAGATTATATATAGATTATATATTTCCAAATCTATAAGTACCTTTTCTGGAGATTATGCATTTACTCTCTGAGATGTTTTGTTCCTGAGGCAGCTCTTTGCAGTTATGTTTCTCTTTCTGAGCATGAGGAGTTTTTCTCCTGACAACTATAAAGAGGTCTTTATTTCACTTTCCAGTTAGTGTCGCTGCAGTGTCTTACTGTATTTTCTCTTGGTTGTTCAAATTATTCACTCTTGTAGCTTTCCTGGAGGGTGACTTCTCTTCTTTGCCTCAGTTGTTTTGGTTTCAAGGCACCTCCTCTTTGGGAAAATGTGATGGGCCATGATATTCTCAGCCTCTGGGATCAGTGCAGGCAGAGACTGCTATGACTTTTATTTTACAGTTTCTCTGAGCCCCCCCTGCTGGTTCTCACAGGGATGAGGTTTGTTGGGGAGGAGGGCTCAGAGCCTTTTTCTGGCACAGGGTAATGGCGGTTTGGCAGAGAGCAAGGGAAAGCAGCCAGGCTCTGTATTCACAGTTTCTGCCTAGTGCTGGAGGTAGTGCAGTTCATCTCTGCTACTTGTCCTAAGGTTGCTCGCTACCCTGGGTGCTGGCTCAGCTGTAAAACAGGCCTGGTCCTCTGTCAGGAGCCCTCAGGGTGGGGTCAGGTGCTTCTGCAGCATAAGATTGCTGTTTTGTCAGAGGAGTGCCAAGTTGTGTCTGGCGTGAGCGGCAGTAAAAGCCTTGCCCTTCATCTGGAGACCACAGGAGCCCTGGTGGCTTCATGCTGCAACACAAGCTTAGCCCTTTATCAGGAGTACACCAGAACTGAGGGGATGCATTCTGAAAAGCAAGCTTGGCCCTTCATTAGGAATGCACTGGGGCTGTGGTTGTGGTGGTAGCGGGGGATGAACACCTTAAAGCAAGTTTGGTGCTCAGTCAGGAGCACATGCAAATGTTGTACACTGTCATCACTGCCTTTCTCCCTTCTCTAATCTCGCTTTTCATCCATGATTACGTTTTGTTGTGGTCAGTGAACTCCGACTGTCTGAACTTAATCTGAAGCTCATGAAGGGCTAATTTGTGGGCAAGTCCTGGGCCTGTCAGCTCCTAGTTTTGGGCCATGTTTGGCTGAGTCTGTTTTCACACTGTGCAATTTAGCATGCCTTTTGTTCAAGCCCTATCACATCCACAGCATGATGCTCTGGCTGGGTCCATAGCAGTTTAGGGCTTGGGCTTGGACTTTATTTCATCCCCTTGCAGGTCCTCCATTGTACACTTCTCCACCTGCCTGGGATCATGCTGCACTTCAGCCCATTTCTGTCAACCCCCTCCTCAGTCCTTCTTCTGCCAGTCATGGGGCACATTTCACAGCCCTGTCTCTGCACTGCTCCCTTCTCTCTTTTCCCATTCATCTTCCTTTCTCTGACCTTTATGTGTTTTCTTGAGTAGGAGGATCTCTCAGCTGAGGCTGTGTCGCTTGGACATTCCCTTGTTGGATTTTGACTGTTCAATTTGTAATTTCCAGGAGAGGTTTCAGGGTTGTCCTCTTATGCCATTACCTTGATCCCCTTTCCTCTTCTTTTTCCTGTTTTTTTTTACATTCAATATTATTTTGTATTAATTTTAGGTGTATATCATAGTGGTTTGACTGGACAGATAATTTTCAACAAAATAGCAAAAAACGTACAATGGAGAAAAGAAAACCTCTTTAGTAAGTGATGCTGGGAAAATTGGAAAGCCATATGCAAAAGAATGAATCTAGACTGCTTTCTGTCACCAAATTCCAAAATTAATTCAAAATGGATTTAAGACTTTCACATTAGACCTGAAACAATAAATTACATCAAAGAAAACATTGGTACTAAACATAGGAACCTTAGGTTCCAGGAAAATTTTATGAATTTGACCTCAAAGGCAAGGGAAGTGAAAGCCAAAATAAATAAATGGGACTATATCAATCAAAGAAAGCTTCTGCAAAACAAAAGAAACCATCAATAAAATAAAGAGGCAACCAACTGAATGGGAGAAAATATTTGTAAACAACACCCCCAATAAGGGGCTAATATACAAAATATATAAAGAACTTGTACAACTCACCAACTAAAAAACAAGCAATACAATTTAAAAATGGGCAGTCAACCTGAACAGACACTACTTTCAAGAAGAAATAAAAATGTCCAACAGATATAAGAAAAAAGGCTCAACTTTACTAGCTATAAGAGAAATGCAAATCAAAACCACAATGAGATATCACCTCACACCTGTTAGAATGGCTGTCATCACTAAGACAAATAATTGTAAGAGTTGGAGAGGATGTGGAAAATAAAGGAACAGTTGTACACTGCTGGTGGAAATGTAAATTGATACAGCCACTATGGAAAGCAGTATGAAGATTCCTCAAAATTTAAGAATACAGTTACCATATCACTCAGCAATTCCTTTTCTGGATATCTACCCAAAAAAGTCTGAAATCTTTTGTCCCACAACCAACCAAGTGAAAGAAAATATTTGCATAGCAATGCATCTGATAAGGGCCTAATATCTAAAATATATAAAGAACTTGTACAACTCCACAACAAAAACCAAACAATCCAATTGAAAACCATATGATTTCACTCATATATGGAACACAAAGCTAGAAGCAACAAAGAAACAAAAACTCATGGGCACAATCAATAGTTTATTGGTTATTGGTTATCTGAGGGAGTGGGAAAGAATGGACAGGGTCTGAAATATACGGTGATGGAAAGAGAACTGACTCTGGATGACGAACACTTAACACAGCACATAGATGATATAATGTAGAATTGTAAACATGGAACCTATGCAATTTTTCCTAACCAAGGATAAATATTCTTTGCCAAATGTATGCATTGCAAATGTCTTCCTCCATTCTGGCTAGAGTGCTTTTTCTCCTTCCCCTCCTCTTCCTCCTCCTCCTTCTCCTCCTTCTTTGCCAGTAGGAATAAGTCTTTATTTGTTTATTTTATTTTTTTTT